>SDVV010002488.1:0-22943 GCA_016164225.1 Gammarus roeselii | reverse complement strand
TGTGTGCGTGTGTGTGTATATGCATACATATACAATCCTTTGCATACAGTACACACATAACTTTTCTACATTTATAAATGTATTGATTACGGCAACAGCAACTCGAACAATAATGCACCCATCGCTGCAGTGCCATTGAAGCGTTCTGACATTGCGTCTTTCCTTGTTTGTAATCTTTATATGCGTAATTGTTGCAGGAAAAATTGTTAAAAATATTACCACTTCGTAAAGCAAAGATATTTAATCAAAGAAATCTCTCCGCTCTTCCGTCCTTCACCATCGAAAATAATGAATGCTCCCCAATAGAGTGCCTTTAAACGGGCCGTTCAGTAATATTATCATTACCTATTATTGTTATATTATCATCATTATCTGATATATTTTGCAGCAAAACACGATCGAATTGCATTGCAGTTATATTCAAGCAAGGCTGTGGATCATGTCAGAAGAGACGCATCATTTGTTTAGGTCATCGTAACGTCAAATCTTGCTATCAGGAACCAGTGAAATCAAAGGCGGTCGTCGTGATGGACTGTGTCAGATGGTCTGGCACGCTAGTCCGTGAACTGTCTATGCAAACAATCAATATAAATCTTACATTAAGATGTGTATCCCGCTCTTACGGACTTGCGAGACAAAGTAGAACTTTGCGTATGCTCTACTGCAAAGTATCTGCTGCATCTCTATACTCCCCAAAGCCCCAGTGTGTAAGAATGTCGAGTGTGCACCACGCAGAGCTGCGGCGTCTGGTCACAGCACAGCCGCACCATAAATATCGACCCGTCGCTCAGAGAAAACCATAAATTTGGGTCATCACAGAAAACGGACGCCGGACGGTATATTTCAAGAGGGACTAATACTAATTGTTTGCGGTCCTCGCTAAGGCAAGAGAGCCGTATTAAGTCTGGGAAACAGCGAAAGTGTTTTTTTATGTCATGAAATTTTAGTGATCCAAATAATATTGATGCATATAAAGGGAAGTATTCGATGCTTATTCCTTGAGATATGTTGGTTGTTACGAGGTTCAAACCCCGCTATCGTTCTAGAATCAAGATTGTTCAGTTACCATGTTTTTCACAGTGTTGTATTTCATGAGCTACGTGCTGAGGGATGAGACCATCATATCAAAGATGTTTGATAGTTCCGTGTATTTAGAAGATAAACTGAGGCTTCATAATTCTGATGCTGTTCACCCAACCACGTTCTTGGTTACTATGGTTATTTACTTCTAATGATTCCCAATCAATTAAATTATTCCTATACGTATTGCTGAAGCTAATTCCCAAGACAATTGGGTGTATAGGGACACTGAGTATCATCAAAGGTTTTCTTAAAAGTCATAGAGCATTGGAAGAGCTTCAGTTGCAGAATAAAGAAAATAACATGTGAACGTGATGATCTCGTACACATGTCTTCTCAGGAAACGTGGATAATAAGAGCTGTTTTCTGAGTAATTGTGATGAACGACTCCTAAGGAACTATTGCACTCGTATCGTCGTCACATCTGGGCCAATTGGTTTGGATTTAGCACGTGTTCTCTTGTTATTAATGTGACAAATGTATGGTAAACGAACCTGATCATTCAATACAAGGGAGCAGAACATTACAACCAACACGATAGAGAAGAAACATCACATTTACTGCCTGTCTAATTTTAGCATGCCAAATATATAATCAATGATATTCATCTAATTGTGGGTGTCTAAAGTAGGTTCATGGCGAGTACTATTTTGTTCGCTATCTTCTGCTCGCAATGCATTCACAAGCTTCTTTTAGACCCACGTGTTCGTTCCTCTATACAAAACACGTGGCTTCTAACTCACAGCCCAGCTGACCTGAGTTAGTGCCACTACGCCCCCGCTGATATACGAGTTAAGGGAGATACCGCCCCCGGCACCACCTGCACCACCTGCCTCTTTCTTCTCTGCCTACTGACCCCCATTAGGTGGGAGAATGGCCCCCATCTCTCTCACAAGTTTGCTTAGCTGTTTTGGGAGCATCGGGGGGCTGTGGCACTGGAGAGCGAACCCCCAACCACACTGAAAGATTTGGAAAGAGGGGGGGGGGGGCGTCGGCCTTTTCTCCCTCCTATGCTTCGTAGTTTATTGGTGGGCTACTGCGGCAGGAACGGCGCGTTTGCTTGTTATGTTGTTATCTGTAGTTCATTAAGCAATTGAGGCTCAAGAGTTTAGTGTTGGGAAAGGTGTACTATACTGAGCGGCATTTGGGTATAATATATAATTATTCGATAATTAGAGGATGGAGTTACATTAAATGTTAGAAAACATAGGTATTTAGTTACTTCGTATTAGCAGGGTTTGATTTTAGATATATGAACAAAACTGCATCAATTCGTACGTCATGGTCAACAATGTGATGGGGAAACCGGGAGCATGTTTCAGAAATAATAAATATAAACACTTTTTGGACACCAAACATCAAAATAATAATAAATTACATTATTTCATACCTACTGTACAGTTTTTTATATATAAATAAAATACCCTATAGACACAAGAAGAACCAAATAACATTTTTTTTTTCACTAATTAAAGTAGCTATTCCAATCACCTGTCAACTGGATTTCACACTATCACTAGAACACAGCATGATATCTATTATCGTCAAGTTCTCTAGGATATGAGGCAGCGCCGTCTTGGAAGGCCCTGACGGAGAGCCCGTCTTGACGAGACTGTCCCACTCTGTCTACCGTTCCCGACCGTCCGTTTAAGGCCTCTTTGTGGCAATTTTTTGCTTAAATTTATTACCAAAACCGCCTGGCCCACGGCGAATCGCTACGTCAAGTCAAACCGGTTAAAAATCCACCTCATCCCTTCGTGGAGTGCCGGTAAACGCTCGGCATCACGGCTTGAGTTACAGTTTTGTGGTGGTTTGCATTTAAAGAGAAGACTGTGTGTTGGTAAACAACAGTTATTGATCACTACGAAAGCGTGTCCTAGACAAGCTCTAAAACGACCAGTTCGATTCGGACATGAACGATAACGGACCTTTTCACCCGCGCTAAAATCCGGAAAGATTCCCAAAGGAGGCTAAACCGCAAGCCGCTCTAGGGTTATATCAGCTGATCAATGGTTTGCCTTTGACCATCCGTTTGGATGGAACGGCAAAACAGGTAGGAATAGCACAGGACTGGCGAAGGATTGGTCGCTGGCAACAATGATCTAATGTCTGGAGTGGTCTAAAAAGTTTTGACTAATATTGAAATGAGTTCGCTTTTATGCATACCCAGCTTGGACGGGCAGGGATTTCGTCCCGCATTTCTATGCTCTGGAAAGGCTAACCATCCCTAAAGTCTCTTACCACACATAATAGAAGAAGTGTGCGTATCATTATAGTGTGCGTATCATCATAGTGTACGTATCATTATAGTGTGCGTATCATTATAGTGTGCGTATCATTATAGTGTGCGTATCATTATATTCCTATCCGGAAACAACTCTGCTTTAAAACAACCTAACAATTTGAAAAGACTTGAATTGTTGAATTTACATGCAATAACATCATATCTGAATATGGCTATTATTGTGATGCTATAACTTGCATTAGACTACATTGTTTAGATGAGTCAGCAATATTGTTTGAAACTGACCATGTTCAATAACTAATCGCCCGAATAGAACATATTATCACCCGAAAGATCTAAGCTGAGCATTGATACAGCACTAGACATTGCGCACAATACTAGCATGCTAGTGAAACCGCCCTCTATGCATAGCTTCTAGTTACGAATGAAGAATATGTTGAATGGTGCTCAGTTGGAATATGTGGACAGTTTTCCCTACCTAGGTCACTTAATAACAAACCATTTGGATTACATTACTGATAACTCCAAGCAACATTGGAAATTGAACGCGGTTGGCAATCAGCTTATAAGGAAATTTAACTTCTGCACGACTGATGTTGAAGTACAGCTTTTTAAAACCTACTGCTGTGGTGTAAGTTTACGAGAGCCATTATCAGTAAACTGCTCTGTATTATCGGCGTAAGATGTTGACTGTCTTGAGGTACGAGCTAGAAAAGTGCCTACAGCCTCCAGTAGCGTATTATAAAGTCTAATAATCCCTTCCTGTTGGCTCTCTGTAATAGTGAAAGATACGTATTTTCTCCAATAATAGAGAGGTGGGACAGAATCCTGCTGGTGCAGGAAGATCCCGATATTAATAGAAATAATGTTTGACATCTGTCTGCCCTTCCATGTTGTGGGCCCATTGAGCGTGTGTGGATGTCAGGCTGGGAGACGTCCCTGATAGGCAGACTGACAATTGGTTATGTACTTTACCTCTCTAACATTGAGCTTTTATATATACATATTAATGTGGGAGAGGGACATAAAATGTATCCAGGCGCGTTGGTCGTTAACTAAACCTATGAAATTATGTCGTGCTGCCATTCTTACTTTGTCATGTCTCCATGTAAGTTCTTTTGGTGCGTAATTTGAATGTATTGGTGGGAATGCTTGACAAACTTGTTTCTCTGTAATTATTATTGTACCATCGAGTGCTTCAATAAAGACTATCATTATTATTAATATTATTATTATTATTAATATTATTATTATTATCATCATCGTCGTCATCATCATTATTGATTCAACCTATTGTTTAATTGTTTGTTATTTCACGTGTGAGATTTTAAGTTGAATCTGAATTTCTTGCTTGCACAAAATTGATCACGTCCCGATATAATCGAACAAACCCTTACTTTTGTATACTTTCCTTAATGTTTATTCGTGACTTGATTTGTTTTCAAACTTACCCATGTCAGGAATATGGCATCTATTAAATGTACTCGTAAACTAACCGGGCTTAGAGATTTTGATTTCAATCACCGCAACGAAATCTCCAACGCGAATGTTGGATTCATTCTCTCAATAAAGTGAATTAAATAACTGTTCCGGCTGCTTTGAACATAGCGACCTGCTTTTTGACAATAATTTATATTGTATCATTGCACTAAAATTGTTGTTTGCGGGGCTCTTTCATAGTCCCTGGCAGTTTCCGGTGAGTAGCATGGTAGAGTTTGATATGCGGTCTACTTTCAACTGCCGATTAAAGTGCTAAAGAAATTGCGCTCTGGACTTGAAATAGGCTCACTGGCAAACAAAGTAGATGTCGCAATCTGAATTTTGAAGATGGAAAAAAACTTTAATTGCCATCTCAGCTCCAAGGAAAAGTTCTAGTGTTTCGGTGGATATTTTGTCGATGAACGCACAAACAGTTTCTACTACTAAGTATGGCTCCTATGTTTTTTTACCCATCTAATGAAGCAGTTTAAATCATTCATGATCATTCGACGTATGGACGACTCATTTATTGTACGCGTGTCTCTGAAAGCAATCCAATTTAATGATTTCCTTGCAAGGCAACAACATTCTCCGAGGTTTTTATCATCGACAGGCGCAATGTATCCAAGCAATCGTAAGCGAATAAGGGTACCTGCTCCGAATTATCTCTTTTCAGCTCATGCGTTCCCAAAACGGACAGATGTATGTTGCGACTACGTTCATCTGGAGCCTAATTTTAGAGATGAGATATTGGTCGTCATGACACACTGTTTCCCCCGCGTTTGTTGGCTTATGTAAGCCACAGCAAACAAGCAACCGACTGCCGGTCAATGCTGTCGCAGCAAGCAAGCAAGCGGCTTCTGGATCTGGCAGCAGCAGCAATTGAGCATGCGAAGACCCTGGCTACTGCGGCAGACGAGCGAGTGTCTGCAAACCGTTGCAGCAGACGAGCAAACATCGGCAGGCCCTGGCAGCCGCAGCAGGCTAGAAAGCGACTGTAAGGACTAACAGCAGCAGTGGACAAGCAAATGTTTTCCAGCTCTGGGCCCTGGCAGCAGCAGCAAACAAACAGGCGTTAACAAGCCCTAGCAGGCACAGCAGACAAGCGAGCGTCATTAAGCCCTGGCAGCCGCAGCATGCGATCGAGCGTCTTCTGACAGTGGCAGTTGCAGTAGGCTGGCAAGCGTCTGCAGGCCCTGGCCGCCGTCTGCAGCTAGCGTAGGCCCTGGCAGCCGCAGCATGCGATCGAGCGTCTTCTGGCAGCCGCAGTAGAAGAGCGAGCGAAGGCCATGGCAGCCGCAGCATGCGATCGAGCGTCTTCTGGCAGCCGCAGTAGAAGAGCGAGCGAAGGCCATGGCAGCCGCAGCAGGCGAGCGAGCGCCTGCAGGCCCTAGCTGGCGACATGCATCCGTCAATATCGATTGCTCGTAAATCAGGCGAGCATTCGCCTGTCAGGCTGCTCCCCCGCTCCCTTCTGGCTGTACTTTTCTTTTTGAACCTGTATCAGCCTGAGCTGAAGAAAGCAGGCTTCGGGCAATTGGGGTGCTTTATGGATGGATGCATAATATAGAGGTGGGAAGAGGCTTGGAAGAAAGGCAGATTGATTTTGTGACATGTGGGAGCTCTCCAGCACATATACTTTTTTAATAGTGATTGCTACGTTTCCAGGCTCAGCTATGATTTTTTTTATTGAGGTGCAACAATCTGTTTAATTTGTAAATATATATTTTTTTGTGAATACGCGAATTAAATTTGATACCCTTCAGTGTTTTTGTTATATGTCTTCAGCGATTGTCGTGAAGAGAAGTTTTAAGAAAGTACTGAACAACTGAATAAGTCGTATCAGCATTTCAGTTCAACTAAGATTTTGTTTAACTTCAAAGGCGGTACTTTGTTAACATGGCCACAAAGCAAACGCTGATCTGATTCTAACAGTCAACGCTGACACCCTCACCTCACCTCTTATTTGATGTTTCCTGTTGAAAAATGTTTCCATCACGTTATTCCATCACGTCATGATGACCTGATCCTCACAGTTACTGCATACACCTTCACCTCCCGTCTTCGGTGATGTGTGCCGTTGTGGAATGTTACCGTCACCTTCTTCCTTGCTCCGTTAAGCAAGTCGACTATGACGTGCCAGTCACTAATTGCTGGTTATGGTACAAGCGTGAACGATGATGTATGGTCCCGTTGCACCAAGCCACCGTGGCCGAGTATCCGTGAGAAACTATCAACCGTTACCTCTGCTATCGTCTGCTCGTATCGCTTTGAAATATATTGTGAAACATCCACATGATGTGACGTCCAATTGAGAGCTGTAATCCAATAGCACTAATTCCTTTAGTTGGGATGCAACATCTAGTTTAGGTTATCCGCCTGCGGAAGTATGATGAAAGGTGCAGATTAGTGACATTTGGCTATTCAAATCCGTAGACTCCATTCAACATTTTGTGATCGGTTGGGGTCGCCTTGTTCCATCTTGTTAGATTATTTGAAATGCTAACAACTATTTCCGGGGCTGCAGTATGAATATTATGCCTACTTGAAGCTGAAAGATATTCAATATTTTTTTCCTTGATTTAATTATGTAATATTCGCGAATTGTGGTTGGTTTCATGTCCATCAACTTGGGATACGTAGTTTCTCCTCTGATTTCACACTTTCAATGAGGCGTCAAAGTGGTCCAAAATTCCCATTTTCTCTTTGAAATTGAGGGAGACCGCAACTTTAAAGCTCAAATAAAATATGTCGGGGAGTAAGGGCCAACAGTGAATCAGTAATGTCAAATTTATACTTCCATCTTCAAAAAACTGATTGCATGTATATTGATCGTTGGTGGTTGAATGTAATATTATCATAATAATGTTAGAAATATTCCAATTTCGAACGACTCATTTTGTCAATAATTTATGTAATTAATCCGTAACATTTTCCAACACCATAACGTATTTTTTACATCATGCAACTAGTTGCAACAATCCTGCTGCCGTTGATTCGCTTCCTCGCCACTACAGTTTATTTATAAACTATCTTCGCATCCAACCCTTGTTATAGGTAGATTTTTCTGTAACTGTTTACAACAGTCGAACATCTTGTTTTTTAGACGCATTTTACATCGAATATACTGTTTATTACACATATCAAATAAAAGGCTATATAGCCGCCAATATGTCCTGTGTGTGTGTGTGTGTCCCATTATGTTCTAGGCGAAGCTACACTCCCACGCTGCACATACGGCACCAATAAGGAAACGGCTGCCAGAAACAATGGCCTCTGGGGAGCCCATTCAAGGGTATCCCCGTATTGGATGGTTGACTGATTTTCTTTGCCATTAGCTGGCGCCTCCTGACACTGAGGGAGTCTCGGAATAGGAACCAAGAACGATTGAACGAACAAAAGCTCTCTAACAAATCAGAGAATGTTGAACCAGCACGAAAAAACTTGAATTTGTTATTTCGCTAAGCTAGTAGCCAGGTTAAAATTGAAACCATGCAAACCATGTAGTAAAACAAGTTAAATGAACCTTTCTCGACCCCCTCTATTTACCGCTCAAAGTAGGGTTGGTTTCGGAGGAATGGAAAACGTCCAATTGAAAATGATACATTGTGTTTAAATTTGTTGACCCGTAATTGGAACAGAACTCACCGCTGTATTTAGAATCTCCTTCTTTTCTAACTCTCGTTTCTTCCTCTTTAATATTGTAGTTCTATTTTGTTTAACATATTTATTATCTATGTACACTTGAAGTTTAGTTTTTACACCCTATTGCAGAATTCACCAAAAAATAATTTGTAAACTTGGTGCACACATCGTCGTCAGTATTTCTACCTTCCCATCAGCCTATTGTAAGCTAACTTGTTTAACATAATGTATCTTGCAATTTCTAGAGGCCCCACTAGCATGAGTGGATTGATTAGAATTGAAAAAGTCTTAGTAGTGTCTGTCCCACTTGGAAGTTTCTCCCTGCACACTGTGAAAATAAGAGTGAATACAACATAGTGAAAGAAGCAGCTTAAGATCCTCCACCAAATCCTGTCCACTGTTGATAAACTACGAGGAAATATTCAAGTGCCTTACCATACTGTTTTTGGAACACTTTCTCTAATGTGATAAAAAAATATAAATTGATATAAATGGGCCGTTAATTTGCTTGTTTTCTATAGGATAACAGATTAGGCCAACCGATGTGCATAGTTATGCACTAATAAAAGAAACAGTGGTTTCAGAATCGGTTTTTCTGTTGAACTAACATGTAACATTTGCGTCGACACCCAACTGAATTGTTCATAAAAATAATGTGAATACAAGTTAATCCGTCATCTTATTGTCTTTGGTCAGTGTACTGTCATGATACAACCTATTATTTATTTTACCGTTCCAATAAATGACCTGCTGCAGCAACGTCCTAATTTCTACATAACATAATCCTCCTAAGAAAAAAAATTAATTCCTTTAACATCCGGGCGGTAATCTTACATTGCCTTCAAGACGCAACACAGAACAGGATATTCAACAGGGCGCTTCTTATTCTGGCATGAGCGAGAAAAGAGTTGCGGGACATCACAAGACAGAGGTGTGTGGGTGATGTCTGAAGGTGCTGACAGGCTCCCTCCCCTTGCACCACATCTATCTAGAAAAAAAGAGGGTCACTGAGTGATGTGTGAAGTGATGTGGCCCTCAGGGGACGGAGGAGTGCATGGGCACCACCACGGCCCCCCCATGCCAGGGTGTGAGGAGGACTCACCTGGGGGCTACTGCCCCCCCAGCACCTACAATGAAAACAACACGGAGGTCTGTGCCGATTTTGGGCGTGCTTCTACTTTTGGTGACTTGAAGCGTAGTCATCTTGAAAAATAAATAATTTCCATTCATTCATTTATCAGATTTTTTTTCGATGTGGTGAATCTCAATTTTAATGATGAAATTATAATTTGTAGTGAGTTGAAGAGCACCAAACGGCATCTTGCAGTTTCATTTATAACATAAGAGTTCTGAGCAAGTTGTTCATGCAGATGGCTCAGACCTTTCTATACGTTGGCACGGGAGTAGATTAGTTTTAGTAATTTAGTCTACTTACCTAAATATCCTGTTCTATTGGTCTGTTTGCATCATGTGAGATATTATAATAAGTTTATTTTAAGTGCATCCTCTTCAGTATGTAATATCTAATTTACTGCATGAATTTTATCACAAAGGTAAAATAGTACCATCTGTGAACAGGTCTGCTCTTTGGATACGATCCTTATTCACGCAAGGCGGGCAGCTGGTGTAGACAGCTGGTTTGCCGTAGCAGCCCCGTGGCGCAGCAGCCGGCCAGCAGGCGTATGCTAGGCCTTATCTATAGGCCAGGTGTTGAGGTTCACAGTCCTTGCTATGATCCTAAAGCACACCCCTCCGCTGCTGTGTGCACAGCTGGAGAGGAGCAATGTGTATTAGAAAGTATAGGTTATACAAGTACCACACGAATTATTCTAGTTTTGTATGAAATTTACATGTTACGTCAGTATTTTGTTGCATTACCTCATTATGTATTGTTTATCATCAATGTTGTCTATTTGTTTGATCCCACTGATACAGTATTGTTGTTTAACTCACACTCGCCCATTGTCGCTGTGATTCTTAGCTTGTTTTAGCTGGTTAGTTTTGGTTTGGGCATCCCATAGCGTCGTTCCTTTTCTCAACAATCAGTTTCGTCTTTTCCCCGCCCTATATTGTATACACTGTCATTTTCTCGATCTAGATCTCCTATCCCCTTCTGTCCTCCTTTTACAGTTATTCTCCCCTCACTATTCTATCACCTCATATCATCTAACATTCCCCTGAACCCTGCTTTTCTATCCCATTTCCACAATCCTTCCCTCTTCACTGTCTCCACGTTACCATACCACCTTTTTCTCTCCCCACTTCTGCAATCTGTCCCTACTCTCTCGCTCCTTCCTCATTCTCGCCCTTTTCCCTTCGTTTCCTCAATCCCGCCCATTTCTTGCGCTTCTTACCCAATCTCGCCCTTTACCCACTTCCTCAATCCCATCATTCTCCTTCCCCAATCCCTCCCTACTACCCCACTTCACAATACCTATATTTGCTCTCCTCGCTTCCTCAATCTTTTACATTCCTTTCTCCACTTCGCCAATTCATATATTTTCCACCCACATCCACAATTTCTCTCCTTTTCCCTCCTCACTTCTCCACACCTCAATTTCATCGCCCCACACCGTAAAACCCTCTGTTCTTTCCCCATTTCACCAGTACCACCATTTTTTCCTAGATTTCTCCACTCCAACCCGTTTTCCCCCACTTACCAAAATCATTCTTTTTCTCTTCACTCATCATCAAGCCCAACCTTTCCTTTTTCTCGCTCCACTTGCGTCACCCATTCCTTTTACTTTTCTTCTTCCCTCCCATCTTTCTGAATCCCTACCTTTCAATCCTCACTTCCACAATCCCCCCTTTACCTTCTTTTCTTCCATAATTCTTTCTTTTCGTCCGTTTCTCCAATCCCTTCCTTTTGTCGCTCGATTTACCCGATCCTTCCTTTTCTCTCCTCAATGCCAAATCTTTCATTTCTGTCACTTTCTCCCCCCTTCACCAATCCTTCCTTCTCTCATCCGACTTTTCCAATCCTCCCTTATTCCCTCCTTTCCTAATACCTTATATTCTCATCTGCCTTCCCAATTCTTCCAATTATTTCCCCATTTCTCCATTCTCATCTTTCCTCACTCACTTCCACAATCTCTAACTTATTTGCCCATTTTTCCGATTCGTCCTCTTCACAGCCCAGTTTCCCAATATCTCCCCTTTCCCTCTATTTTCCCTAATCTCTTCTTTTCTTTTCCACCTCTGTAATCCCACTATTATTTCCTCACTTCCCAATCCCGTTTTTCTTTCCATACTTTTCCAATCTTACTATGTATCCTCCCTTTCCTCCGATCCCTCTTTTCTCCCCCTCTCCTCAATTTATCCCTTCTCCCCTGATCTCCCAAATCACTATTTTCTCTCCCCACTTCCCAAATCTCAACCTTATTCCCCCATTTCCCCCATCTCAGTCGACCACCGCCAGTCGTCGCTGTCCAGCTCTCACTTCCTGCTCCAGTTTCTGGCGGCCATTATTCACTTCCAGGACCAATCTTTCTGCACACTGCATTTCTTTGTGAGTTTTGACTCGCCGTCGATGCATTGTGGTCCTTTTTCCGTGCTATTGAATGAGTACAAAGGACCTGCAGAAGTACGCGGCAGTATTACAGGAGCCATCAAACATAAAAATCTTCTAAGTTTGGTACACGGTCTGATGATCTTGTTGTTGATCTGGCACGCTGCTGACTCATTGAAAACGTAACAGTGGCAGCAAAAATAATCTGATGTTGATGACACTATGGATGATGTTTAGGATTGGACATTTATAAATTGTTTGTTGTATATTCAGTGAACTGATGAACTTGGGGAGCGTGTTCGATCAATATTATGTGAGCTTGATCAACAACTATGTTTAAACGAATGGTGCCGCAACGACCCCGTTGACAATGACGAACTGTCCTGGGATTAAGGGTCAATGAAGCATTCAGACACTCCCCAACACCCCGCCTGTGCACACAAGATCCCCCACCCGATCAGGCGTGAGGAGAACACTTTGCCGAAAATGTCATCAAGACTGACGAACAGCCATGAACACATTGAAGCCGATGATTTCATCCTGAAATTTTCATCAACTGGATATCACTGACGAAGAGCTTCCTCAAATGATCCTTTCTCACTCAGTTCAGCAATCAAATGATTGGTTTTTGAAAAAGAAAGCAATGGTTATTCTCTGATCGTAATAGTCCATTTAGTTGTAGTCGTACTGAGAGTATCATCTTTAATTTGATAGCTGAACAAAAACGGTCATAAAGAGAACGTGATTCACTCTAATTGGCCTCAACCCCAATTCGTATTGGAGGTTATTAAGGTTCATTTGAAAAAAAAATGCAGGAAAAGAGTTGTAAAACTCATTTGGCTCGTCCATGTATTTAGTTCTACACAACTTTATACGAGAGCATAAACCATAATGAACTATAAAGCGCTGAGGTCTCCCGGCTTTGACGTAGGAGGGTTCCTACCCCACTCCATGACCCTAAGGTGCGGGCCATACCACGCTTCCGCGTCAGCCACCCTGGGTTTCTAATAACAAAGTTCTCGAAGTTTTTGTGAGAAATTGATATATTTTTCATCGTGTTTGTTTTGCACTTTCAGAGTTCATTAAAAACAGCATGAGGTTATTCGCATAGAAAACTCAAGACGAGAAACAACTTTAAGCACAAAAAACAACAAAGAATTGACGAAACAAGAAGAAAATGAAGTAAATGCGTTGTTTGTTTCGTTTTTACGCGTCACGGAACATATTGCCGTTTGTTTCCGTTTTATTTCACTCAACGTCAAGTGCATCTACTGGTTCTAACTATTGATCAAATTCACGATGTAAGGAGTAGGTTATGACTCGTGGACCGGCCATTCCTGACCGTAATGATTCATTAGTTGCTGTTTTATGGCACTTATGTGTGCAGGTTTTTGACTTGGCATAGGTCAATAAAAAAATAAGCAAGTTATCCTGATTATATCTGATTTTACTAGACAAGTGTCTGTACAAAAAAAATTGTACAAAAAACATTAGTTATATCTGATTTTGGAGTAATAAAAAACACAATGGTAGACTCCTCACGCGTTTGGATAGCTTGAAATTATAAACAGTGCGTGAACGGGTGTGTGGAGGCAGAAGTCAAGATGTGAAGTTTATAAGGAGTGAGTTGTGATTAGGATTTACACAGGGATTTCCACCTCTCACTTGTACTGTGCACCCACCTTGAGGCACAGATCCTTCCGTCATTCCGCCCTCTCCCTCCAGCCTCGCCCTCCTTGCCGAAACAATCAGCCTCGATCAGCCAGGCGTGGTGCAGCCTCACATCCCTTCCCTCAGAACCAATAGGCGTGGAGCCGCGTAGGCCTCCTCCAGATCTATGGCAGGGTTCTCTTGGGTTGCGCCAAAAGAGCAATTGTAGGGCACTCTATGCCAAGCTTTATTGTGACGAAGCTCCTCCTTCCGATCGCTTTCAATGAGCAAAAGTAGACACACAATGTTGCACGTGGGCTTGAACATGAAGAAATTTGGAATTATTTTTAAAAACTTATATATGAAATGACGTTTTAGATTTGATAACATCGCAGACTAAACATTACTTACTCATTTGAAATTCTTGGCTATGGAAGTACTGAATTATTCAATCGTATTTATCATCATACCTAGTCACTAGCAAAGTCATTAACTACTGTATTATGTAAGTTCAATGTACAAACACAATTTCCCAAAATAACATTACAATGATCATTTTTTTGCATCGTGGAAGTCTATAATGATTACACTTAGCGAAACTTTCATTTACCTCGTATATCAGTCAGCCTCTACTCATACAGTAGTCGCTACACACTCACCCCCCTCCTTGCCCCCCCCCACCCATGGCATCACCTACCCCTGCCCCGCCCCAGCCACGTCTCCCCTTCCTTTTTGGACTCGTGTCAGCCCGTCATGTCATTCATTCCCTGGTATCCACAACACGCGTTCGTTTGATCCCAAGGGACGACAGAGCTGTGACAGAAGTGCCTGAAGATGTGCTTCTGAAAATCATCGTATCACATTAAGAATTGATTAACAACCACATATCTCCATGTTTACGTGATTGTAAATCGATGTTTTGTGTGATAGGTTTCTATTGTTGAATTGTTTAACTAATTTAAATAGCAAAGAAAGTGTGAAAAAAAATAACTTGTGATCTTTTCAGTCGTGGCTGTGAAATTCGATACCAAATTACGAATCGATGCGTTCACGTCCGGAGAATCAGGCGTGCAACATTGAAATAGGTTTGATATGGTGTGAGCTCACGCCCGTGTTCATACTGTGTGACGTTTAATGGCGCTTTGTAGTTCTTGTCGAAGGTCTCTTGCATGTGGCATTGAAACAACTTGAAACGTGAATTCCGATTTGCTCGGTGGTGCTGAACTCTTCCTACTTGTGTTGTCAGTTTACTGATCAGGCTCGCGGAGAACAGTTGTGGACTTATACGATCCTTATCGAATAGAATATCCACAGGCACCTGTCAGAGTTAAAGTCTCCGTCAGAAGTGGCGCCGTCAGAAGTAAACACCCAAACTTTGATATCAACGAGTTGGGAATAGTTTAAAACAAGGACGAATAGACCGACATTACAATCAATTTCGGTTCGCCAGTGGAGACGCAAAGTACTCATCCTTCATCAGATCCATTCTGCTCATTAGTGATATAAAGGAAAGTTCAACTAGCAGAAATGGTTAGTAAATTGATAAGATTTGGTACCGAGTTCGATAAAACCGTATTCTGAGTTATCGGTAAGGAATAACGGTCTCAGATTGTATCATCAATATTGAATACATGTAGATTCCGCGCATCACATTAACAGCAATTAAAAACATTCTCTGGTTGTCAATTTATAAATTTCGTAGATTTCCTTGCATCTTCCCCTCCTATTAATTTTTAAACTGTTACCTTTGTCTGTTCCCCTGTTTCTGCATAACATGCCTAACCGTAATATCCCACCCCGTTATACCCTCATTAGCCTTTCATCAACTTTATTCACATCCTTTTCCTTATGAAGGGTACTTCTTTTCAACCTCATTGAATTCCCTGCAACGTTCTTCCTATATGCATGGGTTGCCTTGACGTATATATTACACGCAGTGCAGCATGACATACAACCGCGCACCATTCTAGGCCCTATTGCCCTACCATATAAGGGTCACTCTACTTCACTAGCACCCCCTTCGGGTACTCCATTGAAGAGAACTAATCGGGCCCTCATTGCTAGCTATGGGTCCTGCAAGTCCGAGTAGCAATGTGCATGGTGATTTACGGCTGCAGTGCAAAAAAGGGGCAAGAAGTGGCAATGCAAATGACTTCATTACCCGTTGGGATTGAGTCTCCAGTCGTCCTGTCAATCAACGTTGGTGAGGTTCCATGGACAAGAGGACTTGTTTGTGATTATCCCTCACTGTATTGTTTGCATCATAGCTCTCGTATTTATGAATTTATGCTTTGCATTGAGAACCATTGATAGCAGCGTATAAAACACAGTACAATTCCTTGTGCATAGTCGTTTGTTACAGACATGATCAAATTTAAATCATGATAAGTTTTTTTTTCAAGATTTAATTTATAAATGAACCTGAAAATGTTCGTTCCACGTTTGCTTTATTTGTTAACTGTTTATGTGTGTGATTCAAATATTTTCAAATTTATTCCCTTCGTGGGTTTTTCCCATAAGCAAACAATGATTTCTCAATTCAAACACTATGCTGTCCCATTTATTAGAACCTCCTACCAAACAATAGCCCCTTCTTTCGCTACCCTTTCCGTCGCCCCTTCTAGAAATTGCGGTCTCTGAGCTACCATAACTGTTGCCAGGCTATAACAATTAATACACGTCTCTTCCTTTATTGAAATCCAACTACCTTTTGATGTTTCCAAGTCCGAAGGGTTTCCCCACAATCGCTGACACACCTCGACAGCCGTCGTCACTTTGCCAGCAGCCAGCCATCACCAAACACGCTGTCAGAGGAGCAATCGAAAGAAAGCTGGAACATTTATTTGTGCAAACATTTCTGATGGGTTCGTCGTCGGCTCAATTCAGTTCTGCCTGAATACTAATCGATATTTCAGTACCCGCATTCAAAGAGCTGCCGCACCGGATTCCATTTATCGGTTTAATGCGTCCAGCGTGGCCCATAGCCCAGCATGCGCTCCCCATGAAGCAGGCGTCTCATGAATAACATTGACGCGTTGGATCGATGGAACAGCTGAGCCTCTCCAGACGAGCATGAATAAGTCGATAAAATCATACTCTCATATATCGACAGAAATCTATTACATTTGATCAAACGTAGAATTAATTATAAAGCTTGATCAATTATGTAATCCATGGTGAAATCGACGTTTTTACAATATGTGATATGCACCGTATATTATAACTATTATTATATTTAAAAATGAATCGAATCACCAATAAAAAACATTTTCTCCTGTAAATATGAGACACCACTGTAATTTCAGATCATCTATTAAAAATTGTATTGATTAATGGAACCCATTATCGTAAACCAAACGTGTGTTACATAATGACCCGAATTTCATCGCACCCGCCCAATCCATCATGCCTAGAAATGTAATTCACGATATGCAAATCCATGCATCCACTGACGTAAAGGCTCTGGCGTGAAAGGAGCCATGACCTTTCAACGCATTTGGCGTCCGCTGACGGTGTGAGATAAAAGCCACTGAGACCCTTAAAGGGGTATCAGTGGTGACGAGGAGACATGAGTTACATGAAGCTGGGACCATTTTGATACTGGGGAGCTACCCGTGCAGTATTTGCCACGTGGTCCATGGCTTGATTGGAGGGGTGGGGGTAGAGAGCTTGATCCCATGGCTGTATTAGAAGGGATTGGAGGGCTTAGTCCCATAGCTCGATTGGGGGGGATTGGAGGGCTTAGTCCCATAGCTCGATTGGGGGGGATTGGAGGGCTTGGTCCCATTGCTCGATCGGGGGGGTTCAGAGGGCTTGGTCTCATAGCTCGATGGGAGGGGTTTGGAGAACCATGTTCGATTGCAACTGCGAAATATTTTTTCCAACGTTGTTTCTTGTTTCAAAAGTTGCTTAAAAGATTGCTGTATGGGACGATTTTTTTTCCATTTTTAGGTTCGCCTTGTTTTGATCTGAGGGGGAAGCTTTCTTCCTTAGATCCAGTGCTAGAGAATGGGACTGAAATGATAAAATATTTATATTTTCAGGCAAACAATATTGTTGTTGATTAACCAAACAGTCAATTTTGTTATTATGACAAACATTGTTTTCCTCCCGCAGGTCGGTTGCGAGTTGGTGGGTGGGTTGCCTGAGGCCCCCCAACTCCCCCCAGCAGTGGCGACAAATCCCGCAGTCAGTTACCCCCACGTCCCAGACATGTCCAACATGTCTTCCTACTATACGTCCTACCCCGACTACCGTCCTCCTCATCCCCCTGACGAATACCAAGTGAGTCAGGGGGGTGGTTGTGGGGAGTATGACCCTAGGATGCCCCCTGGCACCCACCCCTACTATACCCACCACCAACAGGGCTACCCCCGATACCCACCTTACGATCGGCTCATGAACAGTTACTACGTGAACGCCCAAACCCCACAGCATCCTCACACTCCCCACGGTCACCACCAGCCCCATGATCCCAACGATTATAGGGATCCTTCCCCCGCGGCCCCAACTTGTATGGGTCAGCAGGCCTCTCCTCCCCTCCAACAGTATTCTTCATGCAAGATGCAAAATCAACAGCAGGGACCACAACAGCTACAACAAGCACAGCAGCAGCAACAGCAACAACAACAGCTACCTCAGCAGGTCCAACCGCCTCAGATGGACCCCATAGCTGGTCCACCTCAGGACACAGCCCATCACATGGCAGCCCAGGATGCCAGCCAGCAACAGGCTGCCCCATGGGCTGCCCAACAACACACAGGACAGCAGCCGCCCTTACTACAGCAACAGCCGCAGAATAACCAAGTTACTAATACCTCGCCCTTATATCCATGGATGAGAAGTCAGTTTGGTGAGTAAATTTCCCCGCTCCGATACCGGTAAACTACCTTGTTCCAATACCGTAAACTAACCTCCTCGTATACCGAAAACTACCCCACTCCGATACTGTTAACTACCCAGCTCCGATACCGTAAACAACCCGCTCCGATACCGTAAATTACCCTACTCCGATACAGTATACTACCCAGCTCTGATACCACGAACTACCCCGCTCCTTTACTATAAAATACAACGCTGTGATACCGTTAACTACCCCGCTCCGATACCCTTGCGCAAGTAAATAAGCAAGACAACTTTCTCTATCGGTGATACTGTTTTGAATAATTTCTTTATGGGTAATTATAACAGGTGTAGTATTGATGCAAGTGCTGGACGTTGACCACGCTAATTATTTTTCCTGTATCAAAGGTCAATCGATAGTAGAACAGCTGCGCTCAGCACCCGATGACCCCAATCTTGATGCTCCGTACATCGCTCACTGAACGATACAGCTGCGCTCAGCACCCAATGACCCCAATCTTGATGCTCCGTATATCGCTCACTGAACGATACAAATAAATATAGAGCTGTTGACTGCAATACTGCACCAGGGTGTTGATATATCTGTTTGCTCGCAAGATATTAGTGCTCTCATTAATGAGACATCTATAAGTCAACCTAGCGTTTCTGATATAAGAATCCGTGAAGGTTATGCCACTACGGTCTGTGTGAACGTTATGCCACCACGGTCAGTGTGAACGTTGTGCCACTACGGTCTGTGTGACTCGTATGCGCCGTCATCACAAAGTCCTATCTGTGTACACATGATCTAATGTTTTCGCAGGGCATCGAACCATCATTGTTTGCAGAGCAGGTAAGAATTGCTGCAGATCAGTTCTTGCCCACGCGTTGAAGTCTCTAATATTGGCAATCGATATTGCTCTACAGAAAAATCCATTTGCTCTAAAATCTTCGTTTCTATGTAAATCAATTCATCCATGGTCAATAGCATCACTGCGTTCATGAAATATTTATTATTGAGATGTAATTGACGAGCAATTGTACAATAATTCACCACGCATTCCTGTTCTTGAAAATTTTGAATGCGTTTTTAGCGATGAAACATTTTCAATTTATAAAATCTTTCGAACATTAAATGAATATTTTCTACTATGCCGTTTCTCTGATCACATGTTTCGGCTAGAGGTGGTTGTACTATGTCTTATGTTTCTGGTAAAGGTGGTCGTTCTATGTCTAATGTTTCTGCTAGAAGTGGTCGTGCTATGTTTAATGTTTCGACTAGAGGTGGTCGTTGTTTGTCTAATGTTTCTGCTAGAAGTGTGAGTGCTACATCTAATGTTTCTGCTAGAGGTGTCTATGTCTAATGTTTCTGCTAAAGGTGGTCGTTCTATGTCTAATGTTTCTGCTAGAAGTGGTCGTGCTATGTTTAATATTTCGACTAGAGGTGGTCGTTGTTTGTCTAATGATTCTGCTAGAAGTGTGAGTGCTACATCTAATGTTTCTGCTAGAGGTGTCTATGTCTAATGTTTCTGCTAAAGGTGGTCGTTCTATGTCTAATATTTCTGCTAGAAGTGGTCGTGCTACATCTAATGTTTCTGCTGTAAGTGGTCGTTCTTTGTCTAATGTTTTTGCTAGAGGTGGTCGTTTAATGTCTAATGTTTCTGCTAGAAGTGGTCGTGCTATATCATATCTTTCTGCTAGAGGTGGTCGTTCTTTGTCTAATGTTTCTGCTAGAAGTGGTCGTTTTTTGGCTAATGTTTCTGCTAGAGGTGATCGTTCTTTGTCTAATGTTTCTGCTAGAGGTGGTCGTTCTTTGTATAATGTTTCTGCTAGAAGTGGTCGTTCTATGTCTAATGTTTCTGCTAGAGGTGGTCGTTCGATGTCTAATGTTTCTGCTAGAGGTGGTCGTTCTATGTCTATTGTTTCTGCTAGAGGTGGTCGTGCTATGTCTGGTGTCGCCCGGCGTACTGTGTAAGAGGCTTGGGCGTCACCTATCTAAAGGACGGTCGCAGTTGATCGGGTTGCGGCCAGCCTCCAAACACACTAAATTGGACTGGAGAAAAGGCATGTGGACCAAATACCAGCGCCATTGAGTGACTTCCGTGCCTTGCTGTTCCTAAATTGGGCGTATTTAACTTACACTTGAGTCATCCAACTTGTCTTTCACAGCGCACGCAATAGGAACCGAAACAAAGTATGCAGTAGAAAATCAGACGTTGATTGATAGCAATTTTGTTCGAACAGAATGATCCAATTTAGAGCACCGTAGAATGGAATTTTCTGAAGTTGTCTCGTTCAAATTTAACTGGAGGAACAACGTTGAATGTCTTTTCATAAATTCAACTCGACCGTCCTGGTTCAGCTAATAATTTTCCAAAGAGGAACATAGACGCCCTGAAAAATTAAACCGGGTAAAGTTTGGGCCAACAGGCCTGTTGTTGTCTTCCTACTCTTGTAATTCAGTACAAGTTAAATTGCGGCTCATTTCATAAGTTATCAAGCGTTAAAATTAAAGTAACAATGTTTTTAAGATTTAGGATAGTGAACATCGATATTTTTTGCTGAGTCACACTTTACACGAAACAAAAAACATTCATGTTCAGCCCTCAGTATCTTCCCCTTTCATGCAGGAAACTTCATCATTTACTGTTCCAACAGCAATTGTCTAACTTCATCACATGTGTGATTGGTCTCTTTCTTATGTGTCACAACGAGAACTGAGACACTCGACATTTTTATGACATACGGAGCTCTTTTTCTCAGACCGTCCGAATCTCTGTTGAGATTTTAGCACTAATGATCCCCGCGACCACATCGACCACCACCCCGCGACCACATCGACCACCACACTGCAGCGCCTTCTATGATGGACGGCCAAAACTAGCGAGGACAAAGTCTGTGCAGTGCGTCCAATCGCGTCCTTTCTATTGTGGTCATTTCACCTCGGACGAATACGTGTAGAGATATTGCCTGAGTAGCCTAGAGAAAGTAAACCCCTAAAACAATGATTACAGTGACTCTCCAAGAACATGTGTCATACTACAGTATGTATCAGTCACTTAAATGTCATGCTTTATTGATAGAATAATATGCATCCCCAATACTGGAGCATTATGTTATCAAACTGTTCTGCTTAATCCTAAAAGGGCTTGTGTGTGTGACTCCATAAGTTCTCAGACAAATTGCTGAACAGATGTGCACGGATGGCCCCACTCAGATGGCGACCGATTACTTCACTTCTCCAGTAATTTATGTTCAGCCACTTCCTGGAAGTGTCGAGGTCCACTACTGAGTCTTTAGAAGTGTTCAATAAATTACCTATAACAGGAGCAAATTATGGGTGCACATTTTTCATGAAAATATCAAAACAGTTACTCAATTTTGTAAGAATTTGAGATGATACGACTACCTTATTTTTAACGCAAATATGTGATTTTTCAAAGTAAATATCCGTTCTCTTTACTGTTCAGTAATAGGCCTGTCTTCTCCAGTTGCCCGTGGTACATTCTTCACCTTGACATCTCAATTACTTCAGCTTCTACTGGTTTGTGACTTCTTCAGTCGGTCGGACTGACGGTGATCTCAAAACGCCAGATTGCTTGTGCGATTCCGTGTTGGTTGTTTGCGGTTGCGGTTTGGTGGCCGTTGAGCCACATTTCAAGGCCGTTACGTGTGTGCGTCTCAACAGTTTCTACTGAACATCAATACGGGTAACACTGGTAGTCTGTGAGCAGAATTGGCAGCTCGTAGGCTTCAATCATTTAGGCCGTGTCATGATTCAGGAAATGCTTGGATAAAACCTGAAAACAAAGTGAAGTGCTATTTAGGTAGTGGCTAGCGTTAGGTAGGAACGGAAAAGAGCTGACATGTGGATTAATTGTCATGAAATACAACTTCATACTAACTGTATTTCCATCTGCTAATCATTTGTATAGGTGATTAATTATTCATCTAGTCATCCACGTCGACATTCGCTGTTCCTGTGAGTACCACACGTGTTTCCCGCCATGTTCCTACGCGTGTACACCTTAAAGGCGATGGTCAGACTATGCGAGTAGAGCGGGCATCATAAACTACGAAGAGAGGTCGAAGCGAGGCCGAGGGGCTGGCCTAAAGAAGCAGTTGTACGCGGGAGGCCATAACTTTGGCCTGCAACCTGTTGCGCGTGCTTCGGTTGCTCGGTGGCGTGGTTGGAGGCAACGCATGCGCTCTCAGACTAGCTGCAATTGGAACCAGTTTTAAGAGGAAGATCAGCTGGTATAAGCTGGCAAACCACGCACTTGAAGCGGAGGGAACAGTAACTGTTGGCATCATTCAGCTCGGTAAAATTGTCATCTGACAATATACTTTATGATACATATATTTTCCTTCAGTTAGGAAGTGGTAGAAATAATAAATATTCATTAATTGTTTACAAAGTTAATGTGTTTCAAACTATTAAGTTTTGTTCATTTCAATTATACTTCGATGACCACAGAATTTTCTTTTCAAAAT
>SDVV010002487.1:0-22945 GCA_016164225.1 Gammarus roeselii | reverse complement strand
ATTTGATGATGGTACTGGCTTACATTCACCCGTTGCACACCCAACTGTTTGATGATGGTACAGGTTTACTCTAACATTCACCCGTTGCATATACCCAATTATTTGATGATGGTACTGGCTTACATTCACCCGTTGCACACCCAACTGTTTGATGATGGTACAGGTTTACTCTAACATTCACCCGTTGCATACTACCAACTGTTTGATGATGGTACAGGTTTACTCTAACATTCACCCGTTGCACACACCCAACTGTTTGATGATGGTACAGGTTTACTCTAACATTCACCCGTTGCATACTACCAACTGTTTGATGATGGTACAGGTTTACTCTAACATTCACCCGTTGCATACACCCAACTGTTTGATGATGGTACAGGTTTACTCTAACATTCATCCGTTGCATACACCCAACTATTTGATGATGGTACAGGTTTACTCTAACATTCACCGTTGCATACACCTAACTATTTGATGATGGTACAGATTTACTCTAACATTCACCCGTTGCATACACCCAATTATTTGATGATGGTACAGGTATACTCTATCATTCAACCGTTGCATACACCCAACTACATGATGATGGTACTGGTTTACTCTAACATTCACCCGTTGCATACACCCAACTACTTGATGATGGTACTGGTTTACTCTAACATTCACTCGTTGCATACAAAAACGTGACAGTATGGATACCCTCATTTGCAAAGCTGGTCGCCACCCAGCAGAGATGACGTTTATGTGCCGATAAATGTAGTGATGGGAATAACGTTTTCTCACGATTCACAGAGAAGTGAGAACTACGGTGACCGGAATAACTTGCGCATGTGCTGAAAGCATCTTCGGCGAATGTTACGGCGTTCTCCGTACATCCAGCCTGCAGCGCGTTAAGCGGACGTTTTGTAGATTTTATACCATTTTTGCTTCACAATAATCGAATTTTGTAGCAATTGTGCTTGGAGTGCAGTGCCGGTGCCCCCCGAGTTTTCGTTATTGGCACTCTGCTGGGCACAGGTTTTCCAGCTTCGCGCTGTTTCTTTTTTAAGTACTATACGTATCTTACGCGGGCGTTCAGCCAACATAACAAGTTCGATACAGTTTAGGAATCTTGTGTATAAGTTATGAGATGTGTATTTAATAAACGAAGCCCCCTAACGTCAGTCGAGCTATAATGCAGTTTGTATTTTCGTTTCCATAATGAGAAGAAAAGATTCGTGTGTCTTTCGTTTACTTCTGAGTCGGTGGTTGATAATTAGGTTCCTCGAGCAAGCGTATCTAACGGATAATTTTCGTAATGCAATTCATTATTGTATTTGTTCTAACAAATGAGGGGAGAATGAATAGTTCTGCTTTTTCCGTTTGTAGAGTCCAAAGAAACATCATAATAACTATTAGTACGACCAACTATATATTGAAAATTGATCTGCATCAATAAGGTTTCAAATACTGAACCTCAACTAGACAGTTTAGTTCTAACAAATTATGTATTTGGGCTTTGTACGATTATCTCTTTCAACTATATATGACTAGAAATGGTACCTATAAATTAGTTGATTTCGTATTATCTATTTTCGCGAAACATTTACAAGCACAATACATCCAACCACCAAGCATGAATGCTCCTGCTCGAATTAATGGGTACATGAATTCCCAGGCTATCCATGGTCCCCGCTAAAGTTATTGCAATATATTACAATTTCTTCAATGGAGAACTCGCCTACCAACAAACTACCACACTATAAGTTCATAGTTTACACCTACTCTTGAAGTCACGTCGAAAAAACGTCTTGGGTGTTGAACTCAAGCATGAGACCTGGAGTTTCATTGCTCACATCGTTCAAAATGAACCAGCATTGATCAAAGGGGTTTCCCAGCAATGAACCGATTTAAAGAAATACAGTGTCCGAATTAGATTGTTAATATATTCCTGCAACGAAAGTTCGAGATTACTTCCTTTATAGATGGAATTGTATCTTCTTCAACTCATCAATAATTACAGAAGAAGTTATCGTATTGTACAGACCATTGTCGGTAATGGACGATCAATGTGGAACTTCTACGTTCTATAACGAATACATTTTTTATGGAAGACAGCTCAGAGATAAAGGTTTCATAATTTTCACCCATATACACAGCTTAGTGGATTCAACCAACATGCATTGTTTCGTCGGCCATACCATTCAAATCATCTATATTTTTTGTATTCCCTTTTCATTCAGATCATACATTTTCCCATAGAACGAGTAACTAAGGGGATCTAGGTCAGGATTGTGAATTGGTCCAAGATGATCGGTATAAATTCGGATCACGCTTCGTTAAAATTTCCGCGTATGAACGTCGAGGAACTTGATCGAACTGTACCACGTCTTCTGTAAATAATACTACTTCCAACGAGGAATTTTATTTTAAATTTTGGGTGACAAGATTCTTTCGAGAAGAGTTTGATTGCTTTTGCTGTTAACGGAAGTGCCAGCGTCGAATCAAAACGGTGCCATCATCCCATCAACGGAGGCTGCCCAGCACCTCACAGGATCAGCGCCTTGCTTCACAGTCGTGCATCTGATATTGATAATTGACATTAGATATCTTGGTATTTTGTCGGTTAGGATGTGGATGCAGACATAAGAATTTTTCATCAGTGAATATCTTTTTGTGAAGGTTGATGTTGTTTTCCAAGGTGCAGAGCCAAAAAAAAACGCTTATTCTTGAGATCTTCGGTGAATATTTTCAAGGAAACAATTTTTACAGCATGATCTACAGCTCATTCCGTAGGATCTTATTTGATTTTTGTGGGCGACTATAATTTAATTTTACATATTTATTCCCGGATATATTGCCACTTTACGTATTGCAGTTCGCAATTCTTTTCGTATCGTCAGTTCAATTTTATTGAAGACTTCAAGAAATCATGCTTTATTACAATGCACTTGTGCTGCTCTTCGGTAAAAAAAATCGAAGCCCGAGTTCCTAGTATGGTCATTATTTTATCATGCTCAATTGAATCGCTTATCAGTAAATTTTGTTCTATTGTGATTAAATATCAACCAAGGGAAAATATAGTACATTAATTGTTTCAACATTCCAGCATTGATTAGAGCGGATAAATGACATTTTTTACTGATTTTACCCAATCCCGTCTTAAGTGATGGATCTGGTGAAAGTCACTGAAATCAATGAGCTGCCGAGAACCCTCTTCATTTTGTTATTATGTAAGGAACTGCGGATAAAAATGTCTAGTGTTGCTCTCTAAATGGGAGATACAATTCCAAATTGGTCTTGGAAAACACTGCATAATATGTGTACGTAAAGATCCCATTACATGGATCTACTTTTATTTAATAATTTTGATGGATGCTGTAATATACTAATCAGTGCACCATAGAAAAACTTAAGAAGAACGAGTAACAGTTGATATTCGAAATAACATATAAAATTATGAAATAATTGGTAGGGTGATTGAGATGTAAATCGGCTGACTCTTTCTGCAAGAGACGTCACTGTTCTGTTCTCTGTGAATTTTTCTTCGCCTGTTGGCTCTGTATCGACTGACTCTGTCTACAAGAAACCTTTTTTTTTCTGTGTGCATTTATCTACGTCTGTTGGCTCTATTTGGTAATCGTATAGTGACAATTCTTTGTGTCCACTGTATGGAGTAATATTTTTTGCTCCGTGTGCATAAAACGACTTCATACGACAACTGTTGACGCCCAATACAAAGCGACTTATGTGGGTTCTACGTTCATGCAACGACACCAATTGGCATGAGGTAACATCTGGTTGCGTCCCGTGCATGTTGCAATATATATTGGCTCTGTCGGCCAGTGGTGATTCTTTTGGTTTTGCGCAAACGTGACAACATCCGTTGGCTCGGTGTGCAAGTGGCTAAATTCATTGACGCAATTCGCAGGTGACATCTGTGAAACCTGCATGCATTTGGCGTCTTATGTGGTATCTGTGTGTATGGACGGCATCTGTAAGCTTGGATGCAGGTGGAAAACAATGTCGATTATGTGAAGTTCCGTTTAAGTGGAAAACACCACAATTCGGCTCAATAAATGACATCCAAGTAGTTTTATCTCATAGTTAGTGGATGAAAATGTGACGCAACGTCTCGGTTGGTTGCTTGTATTGTTATGCTAAGTTTATTCACGAAGGGCATTCCTATTCTTTACTGATGGCATGAATGTAAAGTGACGTCAGGAATGTTGAGTAAATTTATAAATAAAGTGACGTCGTTAATGCAGATTGCGACCAAAGGCTGTCAACTCTCCAATCTCTTTACCACTCCTGAGTCAGGTGAGGCGTGACCTGCAAACACAACAAAATACGCCAACGGGACTGAGACTCTATCAAAAACCCTAATTTCTACGTTAGTCATCAACTTTGGGTCCTATATAGTACAACCCCAAGGCCACATGTGTCGACAAATAGTATAAATCCGAACCCTCTGCATGTGCCTTTTGGTGTGATTAATTTGAGTATTTTAGAAACATCATCTTTTCAGGCCGTGCTTAATATCACAGCCTCACAAACATATATGGCATCCTGGCCGCCCAGTCATGTCGCTCTCCTCAATAGAAGCTGGTCCAGACTGTGACGTCATCTTGAAAGCATTTATTATCTTTGGGTTACCGTCTGACATCTTTGGCGCATTTGATTTTAATATTGGGAAAAACAACGGGTGTAAAGTTTCCATTGCAGATAAAATGCTCTCCAGGAAGTATATTTCCTGAACCTCGAATCTACAGTTTGAAAATATACGGTTTTCCTTGCACTGCTGTCCCTTTGTCCGGCACACTTCATCAGTAATGAGATGGACAAAAATTGAAAGGGCTGAGTCAGAATCGGAAAAAAGGCGTTGTCCACCCAAATCATTCATGCCACAGGAGCGAAGGAATAGGTTGCGGTATTTTCGTGTGAAATTAAATGTCATCTCGGGAACACAAATATTATTCGTATCAAAAATACTGTAGAATTGAGTAGAGAAGGTTTTTGGATGGTTCATTGTCGTCGATGGAAGAGATAGGTTCCTTCACGTGAATAAGTACCAAAAATACGTTAGAATGCTGAAGATGGAGGACGTTGTCAAAATCTCGATTGCATAATATACGAATAATTAATTTGATTTGCAAGTACAATATTATTACTGGATAGAGATACCATCAATGTTCATCATCTTAAATATTTTCTGAATTCGTATTTCAGTCCACCAACTAAAATACAGCTCAGTAGAAACTCCAAAATACCTCGATTGATTTGTCTCCTATCGATTTATCACAGTGTGCTGGAGGCTTCAATAATTCATCCCAGCTTGAGGCTCCAAGAAACTCTAGGAAAAATGTTTAGGCTATTCTTCATATCTTTTCCTCTCATGAGAAGAACGTTCCGGTCTCCTTTTCCTATAAATAATCGCTAATAGACACGTCGGTAAACAGATTGTGTTTTGGATACTCTGGTCACTACTCTGCAGTACAAAATTGGCGATAATCTGTAAAGGAGCAGATGTTTTGGATGCATAGTATGGATCATTGTTGTGGGAAAAGAGTACTTTGACAGCTCAGTTTACCGCTGTCCGATGCGTCACTCAGATCTTTTGTTTCACGCGTTATCTTTAACGCTCCAGCTGTCATGAAGTTGTCGGTAAAGATTCTGAGCTAACCAATAACTATGCAGCTAATATGTAATGTTCCCTGATATTACAGAGATGAATATTGAAGAACAAAGTAACGCAAGTGTATCGATGTCCGTGTTGGTTTCGGAGGCATCTTCTTTAATTCTTTTGAGATTCATTCTATTGTGATGAGTAATTATCTCTCCCATGAATGACAACTAAAGGCTAAAATGCATTATGGGTACTTGATTGTTCGAATGTATTGAGCATTCAATACAGAGATACAAATATTTCATCCTCCCGTCATGCCTTTGTTTTCTTGTCTCAGGATCTCGTTCGTTACTCGGAACTTATCAACGGCTAACAAATCCGCGCAACGAAACCGATGGTAATTTCTTTACGGTGTTTGCAACCTTCGTTTTGGTATTAAACTATTTTATTAAATATATATATTTTTTTTTTCTGGTCAGGATATTAATTTTTGGCACAAAAGATCATCATTGCAGAGTTATTAACATACCATCTTCATGTGCAGGGTATCGTATAAACAAAACGACTTCGAACATAAATTTTCGGCATTATGTTACTGTTTTTATTATTCAGTTAAAACAGAAAATAATAAACAGCACAAAAGGTTGTTTCCGTGAGGGAAGTTAAATTATTTGATTCGAAAATTTCATAAATAGATCATACAAGCTTGCACGGGTGTTTTTACGGATGATATCCTCTTCTCTGCAAGGTCATTGTAACAATGATAGAGTCAATTATCTGCGTTGTAGGGTTTTCTCTCAACGTTCTGCTTTTCTTTTGCTACATTTGTCGTCCATTGTTAGAACTGAAAGAGGTCCTGATCGGTGACAGATTTTGACTTCACAATTGTGAACATACTCATCTCCTTTCAAATCCGATTGTTAAGGTGTTGTTCCTTTTAATGCGTGGCTGCCTCGGACACAGTTTCATTTGAGATACGTGCGGGTGTCATTATTGCCGAACCGTGCGGTTATTCGGGAGCGTTTTATTTCACATAAGAAATGCAAGAAAATAAAATAAAATCTTCAAGATAAATTGTACACTTCACCGTATTGAAAACAATTATTACACCGAATATAAGGGGTTTCGAGATGTTGCAAGTTTTTTTTCTGAACAGGCATGTAAATCCGATGCTCATGCAATATACAGAGTGTCCACTGTATTTTCTCAAGTAAAATACTCAAAAATTGACACCATACGACATTTTTCAGTTTGAACAAATGGAATTCATAATTTATTTGTGAGCTTTACATGCTCTAATGCAAAAGAGAAACAATTCAATTATAACTTTGGAATGAGATCTATTCTTATGGGTGCAGATCTGTAGCCCTTCAACGACGTGTCGAACTTTCCATCGCTAAATTCTTTCCTTACTTTACTAAGAATTTATTTCGGATATTCAATTGTCATCGGCTTGAGTTTGTGAACAATGGAGTTCCTTTCTCTGAAACCAGTTATGGAGAATGCTGAGTTTTGGACTTTGGGCTAGAAGCGGGTCGAGGCTGGTTCGTTCGACTATTAATTACTCGCTCTGGAAAATTAGTCAGATAAAAATGTGACACTCGCAGGCGCTGTGAGTAGGAACAACATTATGATGAAAGTGCAGAATTCCTCGTAGCAAACTGGGTCCATACGTACATTATTCCTGAGGAAATTGAGGAATTTCTCTGAATAAACTTCTTCGCGTCTGAAAAAAATGCTATCGGCAGCACTTTGTCGTCCACATTATTCCTGAGGAGATTGAGGAACTTCTCTGAATAAACTGCTCCGCATCAGCAAACCCCGCTATCGGCAGCACTCTGTCATCCACATTATCCCTGAGGAAATTGAGGAACTTCCCTGAATAAACTGATTCGCGTTTATAAACCATGCTATCGGCAGCACTCTGCTTTTCACCTTATTCTTGAGGAGATTGAGGAACGTTTTTGAAGTAACTGTTTTGCGTCAACAAACCACGCTAAAGGCAGCACTCTTCCGTCCATTATGTATTCCCATGACATTACATTTCCATCGCCTCCATTCATAGACCTATCTTAAAGAAACAGATTATCCATGCACCAGTATCATGAATTTTGACGGTGAACATGTGCCGTTTGGTGGAACCAATAACTGGCCAAAAACCAACGATAGAATATAAAACGTTGTCTCTAGTGCAGTCCAATGAGTTTTTGAGATCGATGGTACTTGAAAGGTTATCGATGCAGATCAATTTCCAATATATGGTTGGTCATACTAATTGTCATTATAAGGTTTTTGAGACCCTACAAACTGAAGTAACAGAACTCTTTCTCACTTCTTTTTGAACCATCACACCAGCAATAGGCGGTTGCATTGGTGTTAATTTCCTTTCACACTTCAACGGTTCCATGTGTCTGCAATTGGCGGAATGGAATGCTTAGGTTATTAAGTATGTATTTTTCTTGCAACGATTCTGTGCTTTGTGCAGAAATTGCCCGTGAGGGCTGTTTGCGAGTGCATTGCAGCAACTTCCGTTATTATGTATATGCTCTGGTCATGGGAGAACCTGGTTGGAATTAAGTTAAAATGTGAATTTCTTGTAATTGGATGATAAATGCTTATTCTCTCAAATATTTTTGAATATATTCAAACATCAAGTATTTTGGAGATCGTTGCTTAAAAAAATGTCGATATCTGTATATGCTTTTGTCGTCAATCCATTTAGTGTTTATTAAAACTGTATAAACACCCTGCATGCATCGCTCTCATACTGCTACGTTACAAGAAAAGCCCACGTAACTTATTTCAAGTCTTTCTTGAAGATCCAAATTATATCGGCATCCAACTTTAGGCGCTGTGTTGGCAAACCTTGTACCAGTCAACTTTTGCTGTCATGTGCAGAGGCTGTTTAATGTTTTAAACTCATTGTTGTTCACAAGGTTCATCATAGCGTGCTGGATTGGTGTGAAGGAGTAAGATTAGGGGTATTATTACTGGCAAACAATACGTATTCGGCAATCTTGGTGCATCATTGTACGCTAACGGCAAGGTTGGTGCATCATTGTACGCTAACGGCAAGGTTGGTGCATCATTGTACGCTAACGGCAAGGTTGGTGCATCATTGTACGCTAACGGCAAGGTTGGTGCATCATTGTACGCGAACGTAATGTTATGGCCATGTTTGCAATTATGCGTTCTACAGAAGTTTGGGCATTATAATTGGTCATGTTTGTTGTCTTAGAATGTATTTAATAGGCTGAAGCAAGAAATGGTAATACAATCTGTTGTTTCAATAACTTGTTATTCCTACCTTTTCATCATTGAGATGTATACCTCAACATTTCACTAGCTTTTCGATCACCAAGTGCTCTGCTATTCTTCTAGGTCTGCTACAAGCTACATTGGGAAGCAGAGGGCGGACGTATTTGGAGAAGAATTTTGGTCATTTGCATCGTCTCTGGATGATCGTATTACGCAGTCTTGCCTGCTGAAGGGGCAGATGAGCGGAGCTGTGCATAAGCTTCCTTTGCCTGCGTTCACGCAGTGGGAATAGACTTTGTAAACTCCTTACACACACACGGCCACTTCGAGAAGGTCAAGTGAGAGTTGTGGTTTCGATAAGCGATATTATTTATGCAGTACACATTACAGGGGGACCCAAATAACTTCTGAATTATATGCACGGCGAGTAGCAAGGGAAAGTCATGTGATGCTAATCAATTACTTGGAACAAGAGCGTTTTGACGATATTCATATACTGCCAAACACAATATCAATTCAGGATCCCACGGGCAATTTCTATTCATTTTAGTTCTATGATTAAAGATCATAGAACATATGTCCACTTAAATCCGAAATCATCACATGTGACTTGTTTCCAATGTCGGAATAGATGGTTCTCCTATGCTGAATTCAGACAATAAGCCCCCGTTGGTTTTGGACAAAAAATAGAATATCATTTTGATCGGTCTAAGCTTTGATTAAGTGAAAATTAGGGTTACCTTTTGAGATGTGCAGCGTTTGAGATATCCATCACATGTTAAACAGTTTTTGGGATAACATTTACAGTGAATGATTGTTCGTGCTCAGTGTTTATCCAATGTAAATATCGTGAAATATGTGTCATAGAACTAATTCATGAATTATAATCTAAGATTATTTTTCAAAAATATATCAATGTGTCTATATTTCACGGATCAATATCTTTCGGATATGCAACAAATGTCACAGTCCAATTTCTTCACATCAATCATCCACATCAGCTGCTGTTCTGTACCGGCAGTAACAGGTGGAAGTTGCCGACGAGAGTGAGTGACGCTCTACTGCCTTATACTGAATATATATCGACTGCTCCCCCGATCTGCACTCACTAACTACGGTCGCACTGTGCAGGTACCCTTTGAGCTCACACCACACCCTCGCTATGAATTAGTGCTCATACACCTCACTCTTCAACCACACTCTGCGATCACACCCTGCAACAACACTCTGCACCCACTCTCTACAACCACACTCTGCACTCGCAATCGACACCCATACTATGCATGTTAACTCTGCCCCAAACTCTGTGCTCCATCCCCATTTCTACACTCCGCACCTGCTATAGCTTCTCTAGTGTCACTAACCAATAAAGGGCACTCGAGTATTCCTGGCACAAAAGCTCACAGCGTAAATCTTAATCTCTCTCAGGTTTGAGTCCGGATTAAACCTCTCTGATAGGATAGTAGAATTCCTATGAAAGTCCCTCAACGGGTACTGGTTTTGAGAGGGGGTTCGCTCTGTTGCTTGGAAAGACTAACAGCGGCATATCAACAGTTTGGCCGAAAAGGGTTATGAAGATCGCACCGACCATTGCAATTTGTGCAGCATTGAATTGTAATTGGGGAGGCAAAACAAAGAAGTCCGTGTAATAATGAATAACTTCGAACTGGTGATCTAATTGCTCAACTCCGGATTTATGGAAAATGTGCTGTGCTATTACTGATTCTATACAAAATTCGCTACTATTTTTCCAGATGATATTGGGCAATCATATTATTTAATGTCCCAAACGTATGGTATCGACGGATTACTGCAAGTAGCAAATTTCCAAATGGGAGATCATCACGACCTTTCTAAACCCGTAGGTGAGATGATGTTAAAATAGAGTAATCTGAATACATCTCTGACAAGATTAAACCAAATTCCATTTCTGTCTGCTTTCTTTTCGACGTTGCCATCTCTCTGCTCTGTCTGCTTCGTCGCCGGTTCCAGAGGTTACGGCCTCAAAAAACAGACCAGGAGATAAGTTTTATAAAGTAGCCAATGAAATTCATTGTGACCATGATATGCATTGGTCTGAAGATAATTACAATTAAATACGTTTTATTATACCCGTAAACTACTTTGCTATCATGTGTTACACCTTGTCATTACAGTCAGCTGTTCTGACACTCACAGGTTTCAATTCCCGTCCCGCGGCACACACAGCAAGGATGTAACGACATGCTGCCACGGCCCTGTCACGCTCGAGTTACTGCCCTTCTCCATCCTGCCACGGCCCTGTCAGGCTCGGGTTACTACCCTTCTCCCTCCTGCCACGGTCATGCCACACATCCACACTTTTATTTGACACGTATCCAGCCACTTCATGCTATTTGCTGTCCTCAGGTTTTTGACAAGTCACTCTGTCAAGGGGTTCAACTTTACAGCCTTAATCAGTTTCCACATTTTCGACAAGGACATTGTCACCAACACAGTGAATGTATATTATTTTTGGGAGGTTTTTGGCTGGAACATTACCTTATTGACGGGAATATTACCGTTTTCAGCGAGAACATTACCGGACCAGAAGTGTTCGGTATGTTCTTAGGAGCCAGTGATTGGTTCCGGTGTTAATGTGATTGGGAAATCGTCTGAAATTGAAAAGAATCACCGTAGAAACTATGAAACAATATAAACAAAAAATCTACACCGTGCCAAAATGCGCCCACCCCACCATTGTTGGTATTCCCACCCTAATTATCTGACCGGGGTATTCACTCCCATGCAGTCTTAGAAACGGTCCTTCTCCAGCTATTTTATAATTTTCTTTTAAGTTTCAATTTATGAAACAACTCATGTTCCATTTTTTTCAATGAAACGTCACTGTTAGGTAGCTGTTATTCTTTCTTGAAAACCTCCGTGCCTTGCCGTGGAACGCTTGTGCTTGCTGTCGTTTTTTTCTGAAACATGACGGCATATTCGTGTACTCCATGTTCTCCAGCTCATGTTGGTACCTCAAGACATCCCTACTTAAAAGTGTGGCAGGTTTGACTCCAGCGAAGGATTCTTTCACAGAACATCCCAGGCTTAAATGTGATAAAATTCGTATTCGCAAGACGAACGGCAAGTTTCGTATATTATCAGTCTGGCATTGATCGACGGCTAACATTTTCTGCCTATTACAGTAAGAGTTGTGGAGAGTTAGGTGTACATAATGAAATGTGATGTACGTTTGAGTTACATTTGTATATTCTATGTGCACAATCAATCGTAGGAGTGATGAGCTGAGGTAAGTGTTCACTTACAGTATATTAGTAACTGAAAAAACATGTACGTATACGAAACGCGGAGTTCCTTCCCATCCGTTAGGACAGCGTAGAACGGGGGGGGGGGATGGCTTGTAGGTTTTCAAAATTTTAAACGCTCTCTTAAATCGACACCATATGACATTTCAAATAATGAATTTTTGTAACAAATTGAAAAAAAAAGTTACCTGTCATTCTGCTTAGAATAAAATGAAGCCAATTTATGCTTTGAAAATGAGATCATCAATGTGAGCGCATTTTAACGTTCATTTTTTTTTCCAAGCTGGATTATTACATTATTACATCTCTCCCCAAACCCAGCAGTGGATCGGACTGAGGTCGGAAAAATTTTGAGCATGGATGTTTCGATCGCTGATTAAATACTCGTTCAAAAAATGGTTCGATAAAAAATGCGAGACATTTTGGAGCAGAATACAAATGCGAGATAAAAGATCGAAAAACTCGTTGGAGCGCAGAAGCCATATCCCGTAGATTATTGAACTCTTCGAACATTACCGCTAGTTAAATATTTTCCCTAATGAGATGGAGCTTAGTTTTGTAATTACTAGCTACGTCGTTTTCAAGCCACACGATTTCATCGGTAGTGCTTTGCCTCGAGACTAGCATTTTATCGGACTACTCTTAGCACGAGTTCTCAGCCGCCAAATGAAAAACATTAGCTCGCTCGTAGTTCCGACCTCAGTTCAAACGAATACTGGATTTGGGAGCAATGTAATCCATTGCCCACGGACGCCGGTCAACGAGAGTTGAATATCTGACCTGTCGATTGGGTGACGGCCCGACCGTCAATCAATCGCCAATCTCTAAGCAAATGCTGTTTGTGGGCGAACTTCCCCCATAGCGACCCCGGGTTGGCCAGGCTAGAATAAACTATGCCCACAGCGCAGCATCCCACTCTAAAATAGAAACAACACGTTCTAAATTATCCCTGGGAGATACGCCTAAGGAAAAGAAACACTGGGTACACATGCACTAACGAACCACAGACACCTGCGATGAGACAAAGTCCCTGTGATGCGTTACACGTCCCTGTGTTTAGATTCATGTTTCTGCGATATTGGACAGATCCCATCAATGCGGCGCAAATCCCTCTGATGTGGCCCAAATCTCTGCGATGCGACACAAGAAGCTGCAATGCTAAACAGATACATGCGATCCAGAACACGTAACAGGTCGTTGCAATGCGGCAGAGGTCCCTGCTCTGAGGTACAGGTCCTTGCAAAGATTATAAGATTCTTCAAAGCAACACATCTGTCTGCGATGTAGCACATGTCCATCCAATGCATCGCATGTCTCTTCCATAAAACACATGTACCACGCTGAGACACAGATGTCTAGAGGAAATGTATCATAGATTTCTGAGCTGCAGCACAGATACTTGCGATGTTGCGCGTTTCACAGCAATGTTTCACAGGCCCATGCGATGTGCACAGGTCCACATGCTGAAGATGCTATTCTTATACAGGAAAAACCTCAGTACAACTAGCTGATATAAGGCTGTGGTAGCTATAGTCTTTTGTAACATCAGAAGCTCATAGTTGATAGGGTAGTGAAAAAAATTAGCTTTGATGGCGGCGGGTGATATCATAGAGGCAGGGAAGAGATGTGGTCGCGAGTGGTTGTCGAAAGCATATGGATAGGTAGATTTTTTTTGGTGGTTGGTTGGTTGGTAGGGAGGAATCAAGAGAGGTAGAACAGACACGGCAAATTTTGATAGAGAACATGAATGCGGAGGGTATTTTTAGACGGCATTCGTTTATAATTTTTTTACAATCATCCTTCATGTGTTTGTATATTTGTCCATGCTAATTTGTCATAGAACGTGGAATAATGTCATTGTTCAATGTTCCCGTTTATTTTTTCCACAAACTGCTATAAGGGTGAGCATACCCTTCCTTCGCCTTAACAAATTTGGCCAGGCTTCAGCGTCAAAGCAATTTTATTGCAAGTCTTCCCCGCTTAGAGTTAGGGAAAGTTATTAATTTGCCCTGAGTTGGCCTCTGTTGCAACTTTCAAGCCTGGCTGCACGTTAAACATGAGTTGTGGTGTCAAGGAATGAGGCCTCGTAGAATAATTCGATGATTAATGTATCAGTATTATTCACGTAACTCTTGAAAGGGTGAACATGCATTGGAGTTCTCGGAGTAATTTTATTGTGATTCCTTTAGTAGGACGCTTATTATGAATGAAGGTGTTAAGAAAGGACTAAACGATGTCACTTCTCTTTCCGTAATAACAAAATAAACCGTTCCTGCAATAAAGGTGCATTTGAAACTAGCCCTTCATCGTATCAATCTACATAACGTGTTTGAAAGAGGATCAGAATGAGGCTCTCATGATCAGTTTGACTATGAGCACTAATGCTCATTTTAATGAGGAAGTCCAACATGAGAAATGGCTGACTCCACTGACTCGCTAGAGTAAGAGTAGCACTGCCTTGTTATTGTCTCTCCTAGAGTACAGTGCAGAAAACACGGGAATGCTGAGGTTGTCAGCTCTATCGTTTATATTTTCAGAAGTCAAAGGACCTCCCACTATATTCCACGTAAGGTAAATTCTTCTTCTATTGTTTACTTGCACATGTTCAAGTTCAATTGTAAAACTAAATTGATCTTAGAAAAAAATCAGAAATAATGTTGGAAACGTGTTTACACATTTTTCATATTTCTTAAATGTTATCGAGAGAGTGTACTTTTCTTCCTTGAAGAGGTTAATTTCGGTTATATAGATCAAAATAATGTTGATTATCTGGATTTTATTATAAAATAATCTGTTTTTTGGAAGCGTTTTTTTTTATCCAAAAGCAATAGCGTCTCCGACGGCATAGACCATCGATTATTTGCGTTCAACAACTTACTTATTTTGATTTTTTTTAAATCTGAATTTCTCATTTACCTACCTTCAGTTGTGATTGTCTCTTGGTGCCTCGGTAACAATAACTAGCCAAACTCATTGATGTTGTAGTCAGGGGTCATTTTAAGACATCGTGTAAGTAATTATGTTCCCGCGAAGGCGGATGGAGAGAGATTGAGAGAGGCAACTCTGCGTCATCCTACAAAGTGACATGCTTCTGAGGACATCGAAAGAGTATTGTGTCCCTCGTCGCTCCATCAGTCAGACTATTGTGTCCTTCGTCGCTCCATCAGGCAGAGTATTGTGTCCCTCGTCGCTCCATCAGGCAGAGTATTGTGTCCCTCGTCGCTCCATCAGGCACACGCTGACCGAGAGAGAACATTTATCAGCTCCTTATCATTATACATATGAAGTACCATATTAACATGTTTAAATCATCTTCATACACTCTTTAATGAGTAACATTCCAATAAAAATAGTTACTTGAAGAAAATTTGATTAACATTGTAATTTATCTTGGAGCACAGGAACCCAGTAATGTGGCGAAGGCAACTCTAAGATCCTAATCTATTGTGTCAGGTATAAAATATGTTAGGCTCCTGTTTAACGAGTCTTTAGTGTTAGGTTGAATATTGTTGGTATACTGTTTGAGTGCTCGTGTCATGTTGCGAGTCAGAATCGGTTGTAATCTGGCAACCTTTATTCAGATGAAGACATCAGAGGCCAAATCCCTCCTTCGTCTTAGTCTTATGTCAGGAGACACTGTGCTTGGAATATGAGTAGAAGTGCATTTCGGATACATTATCAGGAGACGCAATTCGCCTGTGTCATATTTGTGTGCATGACTGGGCAATTCTCCATTACCAATTACTTTATTAGAAATGTGAATTGATGAATTGGATGGTGAAGTTATGAACAGCTCTGCTCCTAATTGCGTAATTAGTTACTACCGTATTTTAATTCGTGAAGAACTCATATCTATCAACAGCTGACAAGACATCGCTTGATATTTGCTACTCTTCTTTCCCAAAGCCACTGTTGAGCGATAACTACAAATAGAGTTGGTAGATATCGCAAACATGTAATGAACTTGATTAAGGACCACGGCGCTTCTCCATGTTTACTCTGGAGAAACTCTCCTAGCATAAAACTGTGGTTTAGGAGGCCCTTCCTCTGCAGTTAAGTTCTTCTCTATCGCCATGAATACCCACACGACGGTCGTTGAAACTTCCATTGCGCATAATTGTGTAATACTTTATTCCTATCATGAAGAGCCTGATCTTTCCAGTTTCAACATTAACAATGGTCACATATATAATACCAAAAACATATGTATTGGCATTGTAAACAATATGGCCGTGCCCCATCAATCTATGTTGGTAAATAAATGGAGATTGTGCGATAAGCATGACACTTCATGTGTTTGCTTAACCATCATAACAGGAAGGCATTGGAGTATTTTTCCCGTTAACATTTCATATTCAAGGGATGCTTTGGTGAGTTAAATTACTCGTAAGGGGATAGTTACGTATTTTTTTTAATTCATTCCCATAAGAATAATGATTCGTGTGTTCGAGGCTCTGTTGTCACCTCCTACTGATCTACCCACCATGATTGATATATTGGAAATATCCGTCATTGTAGTTCCTGTTATTCCAAACCATCCGTCTGGAGCTGTAAACCATTTGCCTGACATGTTAATTGTGTATGCGATGTGCGACATCTCAAAGAAACTCAGTGAGTTTACTCTACAAACATTCCGCTGAACGTAGGTGAACACGGGCCTGGGAGCGCATTGGGCGTCATCGAGACAGACGTAACAACAGAAAAGACTATACACTCTTCAGCTCACCACAAAAACACTCGGGATATATTAATTCTCCGTCGTCGGTGCGATATGATCCCTATTGGTGTTCAACACTGTGTTAAAGTTAATGGTGAAAAAATATTCCTTACACAAAATTTGGGGAGAAGCTTAACAGTAAGCATAGGAACCAGGTTTGACACTTCTACTACCATATTCACCAAATCAATTTCTTTATTCACCCCTCCTTAAACTTGACGCTTAAGCTATTTCTTACTCCGTACAATAAGGTGGCAACTGTGTCTGTAATTAGTTGTTTATATCAAATCAAAAATTCACCTATTCATGAACAGATCAATACAATTTGAAATCATTGGCATTTTAATCTACCACAAGATATAAATGTGTTTCCCTAACAAATCTCCATAGTCATTTTGGATGAGTGGAAGGAGATAGATATTTGGTTTGGTTATACGAAATTAACATATCATGAAATGTGCATTCGTAAATGACTAATAAATACTGATATTCCCACGCTCACGTCTTGCATTCATTTGCATATTGTGATTATTCATGTAACTATAAGTGGAATAACTCTGGTAGCGTTTAATTTATTCGACACCTAAGTTGGTGACATTAATACATGTTAACAACTTGAGTAACATGAAACAATCAGAGAGAAAAAGGAACAACCTTTCAGCCTGTAACTGCGAAGGAGACTGCATTGTCCCGCTCCGTAACGGAATTTAAATTTAAATTACTAGTTCGAATGATTGACACGAAGTCGAGCAATTTTGCTGGATTAATGTGGTAAGTAGTCAACCGAAGGTGCCTTCTACACGACGTCATCGCTCGGTGCCTCGATTCCAGATAACTGAGTCCACGGTGGGAAGGTCGAGCGTTCCTGACAAATTTGACTGAAATAAATCATCGTTTCAATACGCCGACGATACCTGTTGCCTTTTCAGCAATTACAAATATTTTTCAAAATAATCATTGCTTATAGTTTCAAATGTGATGTCGTTTTTGATGGAAATCGGTGCTCTCCTTGAAAAAAAATCTTGTTCGCCTGCGTCCATAGTGGTGGGAGAGGTTGGTATTTTTTAAGTGTACATGCATGCTGCCTTGGCTCATGTAGCTCTCGGCAGGCTGTGGTGTGTGGAACATTTGTAAAACTTTTCACGTTTAGTTGTTTCCATTTAGAACATAAAGAATACACAAACGACAATGGTCTCTCAACTGATCATCCGGCATACTTCTTCCTGCTTATGCCTAGAAAAAATATCTGCCTCGTATTATCTCACAAACAAAATGACTAAAACATGACGCCCCATTCCCTCCCAATGGTACTTATTCAGTTTTCTGCGCAGAAGTTGGCGACGGTTTAAACTGACAACAAAATTCGCAATTAAATACAGGAAGACATGAGGGACGCGAATGCGACTGAATGATGGCAGGTCTGTTTAGCATGAAAGTGAAAGCCGAGAAACGAAATGATTGTCTAACAAAAGAATTATATGAGATTATTACATAAACATTTCAGAGAAAGCGAAAGTTGTAGTTCTAAAAAAAAATATACTTTTGTTTGTCATTGAATGATACTATAGGATAATTGGATTTTATGGAATGTTATTACGGAAACAAAATATAGTTGGCGTTGTAAAATCATTTGTGATAATCAAACACATTAGCCCTGGTTCTATCATGAAGTGACTACAACAACTAGCATGCTCAGAAAATATTTAGAAGTTCACCGCGGTTCTTGAAACAGGGACATACCGATGACAAAAAATGAAATCCTAAGCTTCTGGTAAACAGAAGATACGCCAATTTTAATAATTGCAACATTTTCGCCATATTTGCAAGGAATTTGAAACACAGAAATATGCAGTTGACACGTGTTTCCCAGTTGGATCGTACATTCTTCCGCACAGTTCATAAACCAATTTGAAATTTGTTCAAGTAAATCCCCCTCCAATTGCCGTACACTTCCTCCCTCCTTGACACCAACACAAACGAATACGAATGCATCGCCTGGAGTGCTACCCATTGGTATCAGAACATGGTGGTTGAAGCGGCAATAGACCATTGCCAGCCTATCACACCCAGCAGTGGGGCTGGAAATTGGGGTAAGAAGAACCATAGATCTTTGCCCGCGATGAGGGATGGAGGCCATAGCACCCATTGGAGACGCCTGTGGTGGGTTTAAAGGAAGCAATACAGCGCTTCCAGGGATCAGAGGTGCCAGTCTCGTGGAAAAGTAGAAAAAAAAATCCAAGAAGAACCACAGGCGTACAATCATTGTTGCCGAGTAATGGTGTCCATTAAACAAAGCCAACTTCTCCACTGTGTCTTAGCGGTGCTCCTACACCACCCTGCTTCATTCCAATCTCACCTAACATTGCTGCATCCCACACTATCTCTCCTCGCCCTCACTATCGATCATCGGTTTTTGATTGCCTTTGTCGCTCCCTCTCCATCCCCTCTCCAGTTGAAAGTGTTTCCGATTTTACATTCATCCGTTCCCCATGAGGGTAACCCTTCTTCTATAGGTTTATGTTCCAAATGTCAAGCATTTCAAATATTTGTTTATTCATTCATTCAGGTTGATAAAAATTCAGTTACGTTAATACTCCAATTTGAATAATTGTAACATTTTCGCCACATTTGCATGAGATTTGAAATACAGAAATATGCAGTTAACACGTGTTTTCCAGTTGGATCGTACATTCTTCCGCACAGTTCATAAACCAATTCGAAATTTGTTCAAGTAAATCCCCCTCCAATTGCCGATACACTTCTTCCCTCCTTGACACCAACACAAACGAATACGAATGCATCGCCTGGAGTGCTATCCATTGGTATCAGAGCCTTGTGGTTGAAGCGGTAATAGACCATTGCCAGCCTATCACACCCAGCAGTGGGGCTGGAAATTGGGGTAAGAAGAACCATAGATCTTTGCCCGCGATAAGGGATGGATGCTATTGCACCCATTGGAGAGGCCTGTGGTGGGTTTCAAGGAAGCAATACAGCGCTTCCAGGGATCGGAGGTGCTAGTCTCGTGGAAAAGTTTTCATAAATAAAAAATAAAAGTAACCAAAGATCCAAGAGGAACCACAGGTATATAATCATTGTGGCCGAGTAATGGTGTCCATTAAACAAAACCATCTTCTCCACTGTGTCTTAGCGGTGCTCCTACACCACCCTGCTTCATTCCTATCTCACTTAACATTGCTGCATCCCACACTATCTCTCCTCGCTCCCACTATCGATCATCGGTTTTTGATTACCTCTGTCGCTCCCTCTCCATTCCCTCTCCAGTTGGGATGGACCAAATTCTCAGAAGCCCAAGAAGTAGATGCGACGTCAACAATGACGCCGCAACTGAAGACCAGCTGAATGGAGATCGATGTTCGATTTAGGATACATGCAAAAAACTGGAACACATTTCAGTTGTTGCTTATTCATCCAATGCCTTTTTTTTGCGTTACATTCAAGGCAGTCAAGGCCACTTGCCTCTGCTTACCAACTTCCCAGTTTCTGTTGTCTGGAATTTGTTCGAATCATTTTTCACGAAACTACTACCATCGCTGTTGCTGATGTTGTTGCAGACGAAGGCGACACGGTCCAGCAGACCTGCGATAAGAGCGGTAATGGGACGGTTAAATGGGGGAGGAAAAGAATAGCTCAGTTCCGGCAAAAAAATGAGCTGGGAAGTGTGGAGAATTGGGTTGGAATGCTCAAATATTTTGAGAGAAACGTTAATTTATTTAGAAATGCTGGTGTAACTGAAGCAGACAGTGAAAGATATTGTCTATCTCTAATATGAAATGTTTCTCATTTAAACATTTTTATTGCAGCCAAGCGTGCACATAAATAAAGTGAATGAATCTTAGAAACATATCATGAGTGGGACAACAACTTCTTGCATCCAAAACCCTTTCATTCGACTTATTGTACCTGAAAACGAATAATTGAAGTAAACACATGTAACCAACTTATCTGTTGCTCATCGTCTTCACATATTTTTTCCAAGTAATGTCTAGACTGAAGAAGGTCACTGCAACCGAATTGACTTAATGTGTCCAAATTAAGTCACGTTAGTGATTCACTAGAGGCAATGCCTTCAAACAGACATACACGCCTCCAAAATCATTTATTTCATTGTGATATATGTGATGAGGGAATGGAATTATTAACTCAATAGTTGAGCCGTCAGTTAGACCTCCTGGGTAATATAATGAAGTGAAAGGTGCCTTTCAAGGTGGTATACAAGAGCCGACATTTTTTAATACATATGTTGTTATACCATCCCATTTCATTACATCTCATGTCACTACAACAAACGTCATGAAATCACATTTGAGCGATACATTATTTTGATATCATGGAATGAAGAAAGTTCCTTTTCTGATGAATAGCTCGAAAAAGCAGTGGTGAGAGGTCCCCACCTCTTGGGGAGCGAGCGAGTGATTGTTTGGAGTGAAGCGAGTCATCGGACAGCGACTGGAAAGGACCATCTTAGGACCATGGGCCGACCCGCGCACCGGTAAAGGCTGTCGTCTTTAATTTGATCAAAACTTGAGGTGAAGTTTTGCAATAAAATTAAGCTGGTCTTCAGCTGAACCTTGTTCGAGTGAGGGACGAGGGTGGGTGCAGCGTCGAATAAAATGGGGAAATGTTTAGGGCTTGGTGGAGAGAGAGAGTATGAACAGTGACCGTTTCGGTGGAAAATGTCGGAATGACTAGAGAGCGTTTTTTTACCCCAAATGTTATGCAGTTCAGTAAGACGAGCTGATGGACCCAGGTAAGAAATATTTTTTAACAATCGTCCAACAGCTTGCCGTCCTGTTTGCAAGCCCCCCACAGTATGTTGTTCTGCTTGACAACATTATACACTGTCGACTGACAGATAACATACAACATACTGCAGATTTGCTTGCCTACTCAAATTGCTTGATGCCCAGTTTCCCAGCCTCCATCATTTTGCCACCCTGTCTTCCAGCTTTCTACGAGCTGCAGCTCAGTTTGCAAGCATCCAACAGCTGGCCGCTATATTTTTCAGCCCTCAACAGCCCGCAGCCAGCTCTGACCGGCTTTCACCCGCTTATCACATAGTGCTCAGCCACCAACAGCAGTTGCCCTTTTTGGCCAGTTACCGACAACCTACCGCTTCGTTTGGAGGCCTCCAACTGCTTGCCACCTGGTTTGCCAGCCTGCCATAGCCTGCTTCTATATTCGTTAGCATCTAACATCCTTTTGGCCTGTTTACGACCATCTTCCTTCGATATTTTCCTTGAGTTAGGCGAAAGTCATAATTATCCCGGTTAACTTTGGCTCTCTTAACATCAGTGACAAAGTGTTGGTGCTTGTGTGGGTATGCTCGACACAACAACTACACGGCGCGGCTACTGACGGGGCAGATGTTTGTTGTCATTCAAACCAAGATTTGTCAGTTTGCATTACATACACATCAACAGAAAATAGGTTGAATGGACGGATCACGTTAACGAACGCGCGTTTGAATAATTTTATTTTTTGAGTAAGAAACTGAATTTTTATCAACCTAAATGAATGAATAGACAGATATTTGAAATGTTTATGAATTTGGCACGTAAACCTATAGTAGAAGGGTTACCCTCATGGGAAACGAATGGATGTAAAATCGAAAACAAATGTTTGACATTTGGCACGTGAGCCTATAGTAGAAGGGTTACCCTCATGGGGAACGGATGGAGGTAAAATCGAAAACACTGTAATTGCGAAGGAGCTCGACACGTATTGACACTGATGCAGCACCTCATCGACCAACATAGTGTCTTTGCATACATAAATTTTGTTCCATGAACCCTGTCGCGATTTGTAAATAGTTGTTAGTCTGAATGACACAAAGAATTGAAGTTCTCGAGCAACATAAGAACTCATCATAAGTTTCTTTGTTTTGTCTATGCATGATTTTACGAAAAAAAAAAATGTTCACCTACCCTACGGACATTGCAATGACCATTTGACTATCTCTTGGCATTAAGATACAGCTCAATGATTGCAAATTTGTATTTGATTATTGCAATCCATTACACCAGATTGCCGTTATGTTTGATTTCCTTGACCTGATAA
>SDVV010002486.1:0-22947 GCA_016164225.1 Gammarus roeselii | reverse complement strand
CCCAGGGGTTCGGTGAGTCGTTTTCTGGGGTTCGACGGGGTGATCTCTACATTGAGAGTTTTGTATTAAATGAATAGTATATGATTGTGGTATCAAGATGAAGGGTTCGATGAATGCATGTATGGAACTTGCAGGGTTCGGTACCACCAAAAAGGTTAAGACACGCTGCTGACTGGGCTGAGTGAGTCTAGCAGGACAAAATCCAAGCCCACTGTGTCATAACAAAAAACTCTACAATGCTTTACTAGGTCACTTGTCAGTAATCTACCACTGATATATAACAAATTTCAAAGGAGACATCCAGTCACGTAAAATACTTTAGACGTGCCATGCATCTGTTTAACCCATCGTCTCTGAACAGCCTCGAGCAAACTCACATCCTGGATATAACCAAGAATCTAGACACAGGTACAGTGGTCGAGAATGGGGATGACATGAGTCTCAGAGAGTGTGTGGCCATAAAAAGCTAATATTCTATTCACTGATGACTTAAGTACACCACAACAACAAATAACAGCTTGTTGCGTAACCTATCTAACAAACCCATGGAACTTAAGATTGACGTCGACAAGGCCATACATAATTCACGTTGAACATGGATGAATACCAAATGACAACCAAAAAGTGTAAACCACCTCTACACTAGGACCCCTCCATCCAGTGAATCGTCTTCTAAACGTTACACTATACACTTGCTAGGGTTCAATTACGAAATTTTCCAAAGATGCAGTATGGACATACACCTCTTAAACATACATTCCTATGATTATCGTGGAAAAAATAACCTAGAATAACAACATATATAAAAATAGCTAAAACGATTATCTACTCTGCTATAATTCACATCAAAAAGTGTAATACACTAGGGTACCCACCCTAGTAAATCGGTTTACTTATACAAATAGGCATAAACAGAACGAGCTTCTGCCTAGGGGACTCACTAACTCCTACTAAATATTGAAGAATGGTCCTACAATAAACATACAATAACCTAACAGCAAGACCGAGTTTGTAACAAATCGACTGTTCTATATCTATAATAACCACGTCAAATATTGTATCAGGATGAAAGAAGATACATCAAACACTAAAAATGAACAACATGTGACTAAATTAGGCCTGAAATAATGTTCTATATTGCAGATACAAACGTAATATATTCCGGTATCGTATAAATAACCAACAGATTGCTTTGAAGATGGAAATTAAACATAGAACATGCAAAACTGAAAGACCTATACTAAAACTCACGAGTTATAACAAAGTAAGAAGATTAATTCTCTAGCATACCCAAAACATACATTAAAAACGTGATGAACGAGAATGAACTAGCGTGTAACCAAACAACAACTAATGTGTATAAGATACCAAGACATACGAGCGACATAACTGAAACCTATAGTGAATGATGTGGAAAACTTCTACGTTAATACGGTATAGTACTTACAAAATCTGATTAAATTAGCCTCAACTCAGTCCAAAACAGGGATAAATTAACATCTCTTTAACTAAAGTACCTACGACTTAATCGTATCAGAATGTCATATATAGGTATAAAAATACCAAAATGTTGCAATAACCTACCAATTATGTTTGAAATAATGCCGAAGATGCAAACCTAGAACATCTTAAATGCCTATAACTGTATGAGATAACTATTCAAAATTCCGAAAACAATACAAATTCAACATAAATCAATCAATCATTACTATGTATACATAACACAATATTTTACCATGCAGTAAATCCTTATTGTTCAGGTACTCTCGCTTTTGGAAAACCGCGTCAATGGAACACCGAAATATCTGGTTAAAAACCTGGATAATGCAATATGGGGTAGATAGAAACTCGTAACGTAGATACAGCCTCTTAAGAAAAAATATACATTAACCCGCGAACTACCTGACTAATAATCCATACTGTTCCTATAGATAATATGTACATTGCCTAAAATCAATATTAGGTTGGTACCATACAGGGTCGATCGCACACTAAGGCTGCAAATTGAGTTATAAAACATGCCTACGACACTGATCATATAAAAGAATATAAAGTGATGAATGAACAAAACCGACAAATATCTCAACCCCAACCGCTACGAATCCACCAATCAAGCATCGAATGAGTCAATTATACTCGTAAGTGGTTCTTCTCTAGAAATGAATCAGTCATCCGTAAATTTTGTATATATTTTCCTTCATCGGATAGGTCACAAAGAAAATGAATGAAGGAGTTACTGCAGGAGTAAGTACAACGGAGCGATAAAGGTACTGATTAATACAAGTGGATAAAATAACAATAAACTAATTAAATATTTGCCCCATGTATATTGATCAATCGAATAACGTAGAAAATTATACCAAGGTGGAAAAATTCATCATGAAGGTGTCCGGAAAAGTGTGAGCTTTTTGATCTATAATAATACATATAAGTTATTATCAATAAATATTACTATAAATGTATGATTGTCAGTACCCCCAATAAAACATTCAGAGGACACAGCATTGAAAATGCATCAATGCAATATGACATGCAATGAATTTGCAAAACCCCCAAGCATTGAAATGCTAATACCCTTATTAAATATATAACCTGTTAACATGTATAAGCTATCCATCTGTCCGAAACCACTTCCTTCGCGCGGCTTCGCCTACGCCCGTTAGGCTCCGCCCACCTTCGCTTGTGAGTCAAAGGTTGCAGCATTGCCTCGCTGACCTCCACCGCTACCCCACCAAAAGTAACTCTATTAACGCCTATCTAATTCCTTCACATCCGCGTTTTGCGCCTATATATACCACTCACACGGTGATAATGTAGGACCATCAACTCCTGATTGATGGTAGACAGATGTACTCACACGGTGATAATCTAGGGCCGTCAACTTCTGACTGATGGCTGACAGATGTACTCACACGGTGATAATGTAGGACCATCAAATCCTGAATAATGGCAGAGAGATGTAATCACACGGTGATAATGTAGGACCGTCAACTCCTGACTGATGGCTGGCAGATGTACTCACTCGGTGATAATGTAGGACAATCAAATCCTGATTGATGGCAGACAGATATACTCACACGGTGATAATGTAGGACCATCAACTCCTGAGTGATGGCAGACATATGTACTCACACGGTGATAATGAAGGACCATCAACTCCTGATTAATAGCAGAGAGATGTATTCACACGGTGATAATGTAGGACCATCAACTCCTGACTGATGACAGACAGATGTACTGACACGGTGATGATGTAGGACCAGGACCATCAACTCCTGTTTGATAGTAGGCAGATGTACTCACACGGTGATAATGTAGGACCATCAACTCGTGATTGATGGCAAACAGATGTACTCACACAGTGATAATGTCGGACCATCAACTCCTGATTAATGGCAGACAGATGTACTCACGTTGATAATGTAGGACGATCAAATTCTGATTTATGGCAGACATATGCACTCACACAGTGATAATGTAGGATCATCAACTCCTGATAGATGGCAGGCAGATGTACTCACACGGTAATAATGTAGGACTATCAACTCAAGACTGATGGCAGACAGATGTACTCACGCGGTGATAATGTAGGACCATCAACTCCTGGTTGATGGCAGACAGATTTACTCACACGGTGATAATGTTTGACCATCAACTCCTGAATGATTGCAGACAGATGTACACACACGGAGATAATGTAGGACCATCATCTTCTGATTGATGGCAGACAGATGTACTCACACAGTGAGAATGTAGGACCATCCACTCCTGAGTGATGGCAGACAGATACACTCACACGGTGATAATGTAGGACCATCAACTCCTGATTGATGGCAAACAGATGTACTCACACGGTGATAATGTAGGACCATCAACTCCGGAGTGATGGCAGACAGATGTACTCACACGGTGATAATGTACGGCAATCAACTCCTGATTGATGGCAGACAGATGTACTAACACGGTGATAATGTAGGACCATCGACTCCTGAGTGATGGCTGACAGATGTACTCACACGGTGATAATGTAGGACCATCAACTCTTGATTGATGACTGACAGATGTACTCACACGGTGATAATGTAGGACCATCAACTCCTGATTGATAGCTGACAGATGTACTCACACGGTGACAATGTAGGACCATCAACTCCTGATTGATGACTGACAGATGTACTGACACGGTGATAATGTAGGACCATCAACTCCTGATTAACGGCAGACAGATGTACTCACACGGTGATAATGTTGGACCATCAAATCCTGAGTGAAAGCTAACAGATGTACTCACACGGTGATAATGTAGGACCATCAACTCCTGATTGATGGCAGACAGATGTACTCACACAGTGATAATGTAGAACCATCTACTCCTGAGTGATGGCTGACAGATGTACTTACACGGTGATAATGTAGGACCATCAACTCCTGACTGATGGCAGACAGATGTACTCACGCGGTGACAATGTAGGACCATCATCTCCTAATTAATGGCAGACAGATGTACTCACACAGTGATAATGTAGGACCATCAACTCCTGATAGATTGCAGACAGATGTACTCACTCGGTGATAATGTAGGATCATCAACTACTGATTGATGGCAGACATATGTACTAACACAGTGATAATGTAGGACCATCAACTGTAAGGAAAATTTCTCACGGATCCATTCGTAGCTCCAGACTATAAGTGGCTGACCTTGTCCTGACAATCATGACTATCCAATTTATGGAATTTATACAATCGAACTCCATTTACTGGCCGTCCTACTTGCCCACAGCAGAAGAAGATGTCGCTTACTCCGCGGGAAAATTGGTCGGGAGACACACCTGGAAGAAGCCGCAGCGAGAGCGCACGCATCTCAATAGCCCCACACCACCACCCGAGAAGTTCGAAGACTTCGTTATCTGCCTTCACACACGAAGGGGGCAGTGATACTAGCTTGCGAACTGGAAGACTTCGCATGAAGAAAGGATTGCTATATCAACTTGTGCTACAGTTGGAAGACCCGAGGAACTGAAGGAGTCGGCGATCCGTCTGGACATCCTGTGTCAAGGGATCAACAGATTCGGGTTCTTCAGGAGCACAGCGTAGGGAGGAGTGAAAGGAGGATTTCGGTGTGCCGAGACGGGACAGTCGGACCGCGGGGAACGGCCTTCTGCCGGCGATCATTTGTGACCATCAATGAGATTGTGGAAATATCAGGTGAGGTTGTCGGGACAAGAGAACGAGTAGTTCAGTCAACCGATAATCTGTTTAACTGTAAATTTAAAATTCTCTGCATTTCCGAGCTCAATACCACTTGAATATTTAAATCCAAATCATAAATTCTATTTGATTTATCGAACCTTTTTAATCATTGTACGATATTTAAATCAAAAATTAAAATCAACTATTCATATTATATTAAATTGGATCCTTTGAGATATTTTCCATAAGAAATTTTTGTAGTTTCAAATTATATTAAATTGGATGGATTTGGTTCCTTCCCAACAAATTAAATTGGATGGATTTGGTTCCTTCCCAACAAATTAAATTGGATGGATTTGGTTCCTTTCCAACAAATTATATTGGATGGATTTATTCTATCACCTAAATTAAATTGATCTGGTTACAACCCAGTAAAATTAAATTTGGATGACATTAGTCTCATCCCAGGAAATTAAATTGTATAAATTTTCATCTGTGTACCAATCATAGCAGATATAAATATTACATTACAGGTCTCTGCCTGATTTTTGACTGATTGACCGGAATTGGTGAGAGGAGGGTTCGCGAGGTGGCCTAGTTGCCCCGCCCAGCCTCGTCGCTTCGCCACAACCCCAGGACCATTGCCATGACCAATCATAATTATATCCCTCATTCTAAAATCTGAAACTTCTAAGTATCATTTCATGTTTCTGAAATTTATGTTAATAAATGATGAGGTACTTCAAAGTTAGATTTATTTGAAGTTCCTTCAGTTGGTGACATTCGGTCAGTTTTTTCGTCAAATCAACTCCTGATTGATGGCAGGCAGACGTACTCACACGGTAATAATGTAGGACTATCAACTCATGACTGATGGCAAACAGATGTACTCACGCGGTGATAATGTAGGACCATCAACTCCTGGTTGATGGCAGACAGATGTTTTCACACGGTGATAATGTATGACCATCAATTCCTGAGTGATGACAGACAGATGTAAACACACGGTGATAATGTAGGACCATCAACTCCTGATTGATGGCAGACAGATGTACTCACACGGTGATAATGTAGGACCATCAATTTCTGAGTGATGGCAGACAGATGTACTCACACGGTGATAATGTAGGACCATCAACTCCTGATTGATGGCTGACAGATGTATTCAGACGGTGATAATGTAGGACCATCAACTCCTTATTGATGACTGACAGATGTACTCACACGGTAATAATGTAGGACTATCAACTCAAGACTGATGGCAGACAGATGTACTCACGCGGTGATAATGTAAGACCATCAACTCCTGATTGATGGCAGACAGATGTACTCAAACGGTGATAATGTAGGACCATCAACTCCTGAGTGATGGCAGACAGATGTATTCACACTGTGATAATGTAGAACCATCAACTCCTGATTGATGGCAGACAGATGTACTCACACGGTGATAATGTAGGACCATCAACTCCTGATTGATGGCAGACATATGTACTCACACGGTGATAATGTAGGACCATCAACTCCTGATTGATGGCAGACAGATGTACTCACACGGTAATAATGTAGGACCATCAACTCCTGATTGATGACTGACATTTGTACTCACACGGTGATAATGTGAAACCATCAACTCCTGATTGATGGCAGACAGATGTACTCACATGGTGATAATGTAGGACCATCAACCCCTGATTAATGGCAAACAGATGTACTCACACGGTGATAATGTAGGACCATCAACTCCTGACTGATGGCAGACAGATATACTCACGCGGTCATAATGTAGGACCATCAACTCCTGAGTGATGGCAGACAGAGGTACTCACACGGTGATAATGTAGGACCATCAACTCCTGAGTGATGGCAGACAGATGTACTCACACGGTGGTATTGTAGGACCGTCAACTCCTGACTGATTGCTGACAGGTGTACTAACACGGTGATAATGTAGGACCGTCAACTCCTGACTGATAGATGACAGATGTACTCACACGGTGATAATGTAGGACCATCAACTCCTGACTGATGGCAGACAGATGTACTCACACGATGATAATGTAGGACCATCAACTCCTGACTGATGGCTGACAGGTGAACTCACACTGTGATAATGTAGGACCATCAACTCCTGACTGATGACAGACAGATGTACTCACACGGCGATAATGTAGGACCATCAACTCCTGACTGATGGCTGACAGATGTACTCACGCGGTGATAATCTTAGACCATCAACGCCTGAGTACTGGCAGACAGATGTACTCAGACGGTGATAATGTAGGACCATCAACTCCTGTTTGATGGCAGACAGATGTACTGACACGGTGATAATGCAGGACCATCAACTCCTGATTGATGGCAGACAGATGTACTCACACGGTGATAGTGTAGGACCATCAACTCCTGATTAATGACAGAGAGATGTACTCACACGGTGATAATATTGGACCAGCAACTTTTGAGTGATAGTTAACAGATGTACTCACACGGTGATAATGTAGGACCATCAACTCGTGATTGATGGCAGACAGATGTACTCACACGGTGATAATGTAGGACCATCAACTCCTGACTGATGGCTGACAGGTGAACTCACACTGTGATAATGTAGGACCATCAACTCATGAGTGATGACAGACAGATGTACTCACACGGTGATAATGTAGGACCATCAACTCGTGATTGATGGCAGACAGATGTACTCACACGGTGATAATGTAGGACCATCAACTCCTGAGTGATGACTGACAGATATACTCACACGGTGATAATGTTGGACCATCAACTCTTGAGTGACGGCAGACAAATGTACTCACACGGTGATAATGTAGGACCATCAACTTCTGATTGATGGCAAACATATTTTCTCACACAGTGATAATGTAGGACCATCAACGCCTGAGTGATGACAGACAGATGTACTCACACGGTGATAATGTAGGACCATCAACACGTGATTGATGGCAGACAGATGTACTCACACGATGACAATGTAGGACCATCAACTCCTGATTGATGGCAGACAGATGTACTCACACGGTGATAATGTAGGACCATCGACTCCTGATTGATGGCTGACAGATGTACTCACACGGTGATAATGTAGGACCATCAACTACTGATCGATGGCAGACAGATGTACTCACACGGTGATAATGTAGGACCATCAACTCCTGAGTGATGGCAGACAGATGTACTCACACTGTGATAATGTAGGACCATCAACTCTTAAGTGATGGCAGACAGATATACTCACACGGTGAGAATGTAGGACCATCAACTCCTGATTGATGGCAGATAGATGTACTCACACGGTGATAATGAAGGTCCATCAACTCCTGAGTGATGGCAGACAGATGTACTCACACGGTGATAATGTAGGACCATCAACTCCTGATTGATGGCAGACAGATGTACTCACACGGTGAAAATGTAGGACCATCAACTCCTGAGTGATGGTTGACAGATGTACTCACACGGTGATAATGTAGGACCATCAACTCCTGGATAAAGGCAGACAGATATACTCACTCGGTGATGATGTCGGACCATCAACTCCTGAGTAACGGCAGACAGATGTACTCACACGGTGATAATGTTGAACCATCAACTCCTGAATGATGGCTGACAGGTGTACTTACACGGTGATAATGTAGGACCATCAACTCCTGATTGATGGCAGACAGATGTACTCACACGCTGATGATGTAGGACCATCAACTCCTGATTGATGGCAGACAGATGTACTCACGCGGTCATAATGTAGGACCATCAACTCTTGAGTGATGACAGACAGAGGTATTCACACGGTGATAATGTAGGACCATCAACTCCTGAGTGATGGCAGTCAGATGTACTCACACGGTGGTAGTGTAGGACCGTCAACTCCTGAATGATGGCTGACAGGTGTACTCACATGGTGATAATGTAGGACCGTCAACTCCTGACTGATGGCAAACAAATGTATTCACACGTTGATAATGTAGGACCATCAACTCCTGATTGATGACAGACAGAGGTACTCACACGGTGATAATGTAGGACCGTCAACTCCTGACTGATGGCAAACAAATGTACTCACACGGTGATAATGTAGGACCATCAACTCCTGAGTGATGGCAGTCAGATGTACTCGCACGGTGGCAGTGTAGGACCGTCAACTCCTGATTGATGGCAGACAGATGTACTCACACGGTGATAATGTAGGACCATCAACTCCTGACTGATGGCTGACAGGTGAACTCACACGTTGATAATGTAGGATCATCAACTCCTGACTGATGGCAGACAGATGCACTCACACGGCGATAATGTAAGACCATCAACTCCTGACAGATGGCTGACAGGTGTACTCACACGGTGATAATGCAGGACCATATATTCTTGACTGATGGCTGACAGGTGTACTCACACGGCGATAATGTAAGACCATCAACTCCTGAATGATGGCTGACAGGTGTACTCACACGGTGATAATGCAGGACCATCTATTCTTGACTGATGGCTGACAGGTGTACTCACACAGCGATAATGTAAGACCATCAACTCCTGACTGATGGCTGACAGGTGTACTCACACGGTGATAATGTAGGACCATCAATTCCTGACTGATGGCTGACAGGTATATTCACATGGTGATGATAGCATTACAACGGCCACGGCGGTGATCTCGCGACACGAAATGAAATGAGAAGCAATAACTTAGAGGAATATTGATTCTTCAATTGTCAAGAAAGTTGTCATTGAACAGGCCTCTCCACCAAGAAACCAGCCGGGAGAACTAAAATACTGAGCACATTCTGTCAGAAAGTTGGATACGAGGAAGAAATGTGTTTTATTTTATGAATGAAAAAATTGCGACCGCTACCGTATCCTGATGCTAGAAGAAAAAAACGAATATGTTTCTATCAGCAAAGTTTTGTATCGCAGTTCAAACAATCCGAAGTTAGGAAGCAAGTATGAACAAATATTTTTGCCGACCATAATATGATTCAGAAGTATGACTCTGTAAATCATGATTCTAGAATAAGTGGACACCTGGGAATCAAGAAGACTCACATCCGCAACACTAACTGTTCCTACTGGCGTGCAGTGTTTAAGGATACCTTATAATATCTTCTATCGCGCGACGCGTGTCAGAAAATTTTGAACAAAATGCGGTACAACTAGCCCCGGTGGATAAGATGCAACTTCACGAAAATATTCAAACGTGTTGCAGTGAAGATCATCTGGGCATTAACTCCACGGTCAGAAGAAGCTCACTAATACATCCAAACGCTGCCAGATTATGCCACTTGGTTTCCGGAAGCTGTACCTTTAACAGACTGTTCTTCGGAAACAGTGACTGACGTATGATCTTAATCTTCGGCTGAGTGGAAGATCCTCAATACATTTACCGGACCTAGGAAATCTTCAAATAATTGTGGATAAATAATCTAGGCATATAGGAATCAAAACTAAGTACCCACGTGCCATTAAATTTGAAAACAGACTGCAAAGCACGATGAAAGTGGTTCAATAGATCATCAAAACTACGTACCCCCGTGCCGTTGGATTTTAAACAGACCACAAAGCACGAAGAAAGTGGTTCAATAGATCACCAAAACTACGTGCCACCGTGCCGTTGGATTTAAAACAGACCGCAAAGCACGAAGAAAGTGGTTCAATAGATCACCAAAACTACGAACCCCCGTGTCATTGGATATGAAAACAGATCGCAAAGCCCGATGGAAGTGGTTCAATAGATAACCAAAACAACGTGCCACCGTGCTATTGGATTTGAAGACAGACTGCAAAGCACAATGAAAACGGTTCAATATATCACCAAAACTACGTACCCCCGTGCCATTGGATTTGAAAACAGAACGCAAAGCACGATGAAAGTGGTTCAATAGATCACCAAAACTACGAACCCCCGTGTCATTGGATTTGAAAACAGAACGCAAAGCACGATGAAAGTGGTTCAATAGATAATCAAAACAACGAATCACCGAGCTATTGGATTTGAAAACAGACTGCAAAGCACGATGAAAGCGGTTCAATAGCTCATCAAAACTACGGACCCCCGTGCCATTGGATTTGAAAACAGAGCGCAGAGCACGATGAAAGTGGTTCAATAAATCACCAAAATTACGTGCCACCGTGTCATTGGATTTGAAGGCAGACTGCGAAGCACGATAAAAGTAGTTCAATAGATCACCAAAACTACGTACCAGAGTGCCATTGAATTTGAAAACAGAGCGCAAAGCACGATGAAAGTGGTTCAATAGATCACCAAAACTATGTGCAACCGTGCCTTTGAATTTGATGACAGGCTTCAAAGCACGATGAAGCGATTCAATAGATCCCCAAAATTACGTACCCACGTGCCATAATATTTAAAGACAGGCTGCATAGCACGATGAAAGGGGTTCAACAGATCACCAAAACTACGTACATACGTGCCATTGGATTTAAAGGCAGACTGCATAGCACGATGAAAGTGGTTCAATAAATCACCAAAATTACGTGCCACCGTGCCATTGGATTTGAAGGCAGACTGCGAAGCACGATAAAAGTAGTTCAATAAATCATCAAAACTACGTACCCCCGTGCCATTGGATTTGAAAACAGACCGCCAAGCACGATGAAAATGGTTCAATAGATCACCAATACTACGTGCCACCGAGCCATTGGATTTGAAGACAGACTGCAAAGCACGACGAAAGCGGTTGAATAGATCACCAAAACTACGTACCCACGTGCCATTGGATTTGAAGACAGACTGCAAAGCACGATGAAAGGTGTTCAATAGATCATCAAAACTACGTGCCCCCGTGCCATTGGATTTGAAGACGGACTGCGTAGCAGGCCGAAAGCGGTTCAATTGATGACCAAAACTACTTGCCACCATGCCATTGGATTTGAGGACAGACTGCAAAGCACGATGCAAGGGGTTCAATCGATCACCTAAACTACGTGCCACCGTGTTATTGGATTTGGAGACAGGCTGCATAGCACGATGAAAGTGGTTCAATAGATTACAAAACTACGTGCCACCGTGCTATTGGATTTGAAGACAGACTGCAACGCACGACGAAAGGGGTTCAAAGGATTATCAAAACTACGTGCCACCGTGCCATTGGATTTGAAAACAGACTGCATAGCACGATGAAGGCGGTTCAATAGATCACCATAACTACGTGTCACCATGCCATTGAATTTGAAGACAGACTTCAAAACACGATGAAAGTGGTTCTATGGATCACCAAATTTACGTGCCACCATGTCATTGGATTTGAAGACCGACTGCAAAGAACGCTGAAAGTGGTTTACCAAAACTACGTGCCACCGTGCTATTGGATTTGAGAAGACTGCAAAGCACGATGAAAGTGGTTCATTAGATCATCAAAACTACGTACCCCAGTGCCATTGGATTTGAAAACAGAGCGCAAAGCACGATGAAAGTGGTTCAATAGATATCCAAAACTATGTGCCACAATGCCTTTGGATTTGATGACAGGCTTCAAAGCACGATGAAGTGGTTCAAAATATCCCCAAAATTACGTACCCGCGTGCCATAGGATTTGAAAACAGGCTGCATAGCACGATGAAAACGGTTCAATAGGACACCAAAACTACGTACCCACGTTCCGTTGGATTTGAAGACAGGCTGCATAGCACGACGAAAACGGTTCAATAGAACACCAAAACTACGTACCCACGTTCCGTTGGATTTGAAGACAGACTGCAAAGAACGATGCAAGTGGTTCAATAGATCATCAAAACTACGTACCACCGTGCCATTGGATTTGAAGACGAACTGCAAAGCACGATGAAAGTGGTTCAATAGATCATCAAAACTACGAACCCTCGTGCCATTGGATTTGGAAACAGACCGCAAAGCACTGTGAAAGTGGTTTTATAGATAACCAAAACTACGTGCCACCGAGCTATTGAATTTGAAGACAGACTGCAAAGCACGATGAAAGCGGTTGAATAGATCACTAAAACTACGTACCCATGTGCCATTGGATTTGAAGACAGACTGCAAAGCACGTTGAAAGCGGTTCAATAGATCACCAAAACTACGTACCCACGTGCCATTGGATTTGAAGACAGGCTGCATATCACAATGGAAGGGGTTTAATAGCGCACCAAAGCTACGTGCCAGCCACCGTGCCATTGGATTGGAAGACAGACTGGAAATTACGATGAAAGCGGTTCGATAGATCACCAAAACTACGTACCCATGTGCCATTGGATTTGAAGACAGACTGCAAAGCACGTTGAAAGCGGTTCAATAGATCACCAAAATTATGTGCCACCGTGCCGTTGGATTTGGAGACAGGCTGCATAGCACGATGGAAGTGGTTCAATAGACATTATGAAAATCAGAAGCTTGCTACAAACAAAACCTCGACAGGAATTCAAAAATTTGTGTTGGTTCTTCTACCTACAGAGAAAAATCAATTGACCTAGCAGTAAAACTGACCACAGAAAGTCTTGGGAGATGCCCACAAAAATGACTTGGAGATAATGATGCGTGGTAGACATAGAACTTATCATGACAATCTACTCATGAATTATTGAAAACGTCCTGACGAGCATCCAGATATCGACATAGGAGCCGTTTCAGTTGTCGAGGATGAAGATGACTGGCTTGAAACTTCAGTTGCAGATCAAGAGGAGCAGACAAGCAGAATACAGATCAGTGAAGGACTCGACGGAACACAGGAGTCGGATGTGAAAGAAAAAAAAGTTATAATCGAATACAGCCTAAAATTCGCAGATAAACCAGAAAATAAGATGATCATCATATACGAAATAAAGCTAACCACTGAAGCACCAGTCGGTAGAAGTAGATTCATGTCCCGTGCGAGATGAGGGAAGAATGGAGGAAAAGTCGGTGAGATGGAGTGACTCAAGATTACCTGATTACCCACATGAGTATGTATTAACAACAATGTTGGAGAGGTTGGGAATAAAGCCCCCTATCAGTGAACATATTCGGTGTCGCATCCCAGCATGCCATCCACCCGCATACAATGGGCCCACAACCTAGACATGCAGTTAGGAGTCAAACATTAGTATCATTGATATCGGTATTGTGTCCCATCTTCATTTTAATGGAGATAGTTTGCACCCCTCACTATTTTTTACTGCATCAAGGAAGGGGTTATTAGAATATTCCATTCGTCCCTGGAGGCTGTATGCGCTTTTCTTGCTCGTACTTTTAGGCAATCAACATCGTATTCTGCAAATACTAGGCTAGCACTCGTTATTCTTGGAACACCAACCATTTGCTAAATATGTCATTGTATGCTACTTGCAGTTTGCTCATAGTAACCCTCGCAAATCCGCACCACAATGAGTTACAATGCATAAGATAACAGAACGTTTTAAAAAGTTGCAACGTAACATCCGCTATGTAAAAGTTGAATTTTCATGTAAATTGATTGCCAAACGCATTTAATTTCCGGAGTTGTTTAGAGACATCATTGTTATCATACCGGTTATTTGTTATTAAATGCCGCAAGTTAGGAAAACTGTCCCCTTACTCCAGCGGGGTCCTGTTAAGTACATTCACGTTTGAGACGAGTTCAATGTTCCTGAGTTATGACTCTTTAGATCATGATTCTGGAATGAGTGGACATCAGAAATTCCCTTAAAATTACTGTATTCGAACCAAAATTGTTGGAAAGCAGCAAGGTCTTCATCAGGAGGCTGTATGTGGTCCGCCATTTCTCGAAATTTGATTCCTCTTAAGGCTACTGGTACATACCAATAGAAAAGGGATACATGAAGAAAACAGCAAATGTCACTAAAGGTGGTCACCAGGAATACCATAAAACGCCATTTGAATTTGTCAGCACAGGAATTAAAAGAGGCCTGGAAGGATTGAAGACTGTTGAACTTTACATTGATAACATAATACCGATTAATGGAATCTGTAGTGATCATCTGGCCACCATAGCATACGTTGTAGTGATCATCTGGCCACCATAGCATAAGTTCTCGTTGCACTGCTAAACAAAAGTCCTATAGTGAAAGTGACACCGAAATTGAACGTTTGGATGAGGAATACGAGGCGGAACCATCGTACCAATCCCATAAAAAAAAACGTCAGGATTCTGCCAACTGCTCGCACAACTACAAAGACGTACAGTGGGTCTTGAGACAATCAGGTAACTACAGGAAACATATCTCAAACGACATAGCAAATTATTGATCCACTAATACACTTGACAAAGAAAGGGAAGACATCCTAAGTTGGACAGCCTGAGGCTCCAGAAAACGTCCTTCATGCGCTGAAAGTCAATCACCTACCCACACCGCTGTTACAACTGCCTGATTTCAAGAACTCCTACATGAAGACAGGTACTAACAATGGCATTGTTGCAATACTTCTGTACTTGCATGCGAACAATTGCTCCTAGTGTGTTTTGCAAGCAAGTATTTAGATGCTTATGAACAAAACTTCCTTAAGACAGAAAAAGAGTGACCAGCTCTCGGGCGACGTATCTAAAAGTTATTTGACTACCTCTACATCTCCTAATTTGTTCTTCAAACTTATCATTACTACTCATTGTGGTATTATTTGGAAATATCCCAATTCACCACCGCTCGTCCCTTGCTGAGGGGCATGTCCCTACAATCCCTACGAATGAGAATAACTGGTATCGAAGGATCTAGGGTATTTTGGGGCCGACGATTCAAGTTACTCTGTTTAGGCCTTTCATGTGCGACCAGGATCAACTCTCCTCATATAATGCCGACTTTACATGTTGGTGTGACGGGCGCTATGCATTAGGATATTGTTTAAAAATGTAAAACATATAATTTTATCTTAAGTGCGAGTAGGTGTCTCGGGATTATGGTCATCATAGTTTCTACCCACTACTATTATTTTCTGGTAAGGTAAGTGTATGGAATTTATTATGCGTTTTGAATCCTACTTAAACAAGACCTGGGTATATCAGCCGTAATATGCAATTGCCTCGTTTCAAACTACATTGACAGCTCAAGCAACAAAGAACCAACATCAACTCTCAAGTTCTGCTAAGTTTTCTTAACACAGCGTGTTAAGAAGAAACGTTGAAAATATTCTTCTTTATTGACGTTCATACTTATTTAAAAAAAAAATTCTGAGCGGTTTGGTTAAGCTTCTAACCGTCTGGAGATGACATAAAGACCACACCCAATTTGTTGATGGTACTACAGTCGACACAGTTGATTATGCGGGTGCTCGCACTACAGTCGACACAGTTGATCATGCGGGTGCTCGCACTATAGTCGACACAGTTGATCATGCGGGTGCTCGCTCTACAGTCGACAAAGTTGATTATGCTGGTGCTCGCACTACAGTCTACACAGTTGATCATGCGGGTGCTCGCACTGCAGTCGACACAGTTGATCATGCGGGTGCTCGCACTACAGTCGACACAGTTGATCATGCTGGTGCTCGCACTACAGTCGACACAGTTGATCATGCTGGTGCTCGCACTACAGTCGACACAGTTGATCATGCGGGTGCTCGCACTGCAGTCGACACAGTTGATCATGCGGGTGCTTGCGATCAAAAGGTAAGATAGTGATAACTACTATCATTTTATGAGTGCAAAAATGTGAGCAATTGAATCATAGGTTCACCAAACTCAATGTTTATTCATATACATTTTCTTGAACGCTTATATACTTTCCATTATGTACGAGGGTTGTAGATTATCAACGTTCGACATTTCGAACATGTTCACTATTTAATTTTTAGAGCAAACTGTATGGTCCACAAAAGGCCCTACTATAAATCAATTGGAAGGATCTCCGCGTTCATAAATGTTATATTTACTAATTCTAACGTGTATAATATATATAATAGCATAAATAAATTTTATTTACATTTATTTGAGTGAATAACTTTTATAAAATAACATAAGTAACGAATTTGTTTGCGAAGAAGGGGGATGAGTGCACTTAAAAATAGCAAGCTTGCTTGTTCCCTTCCATTCACAGTGGGAAAAAAATTAACAAATTTCTATGTTCTTTTTCCCGTAGAAATGTTAATGGAGATTCTTGAATACCTTATTTTTCACTTTTGAAGTGTTTTCAATGGAATCACAAACAATTTTTATAGTAGAATATTTATAAAAGATCATTAAACTTATTAAAATGTATTGAAATAGATACTCAGATGTACTTGGATATTTACAGGGTCAGGTGACCTTTAATGCTAGTATTGGCAGCCTACAACAGTTAGCACTTACATAACGAACGTGTTTGTATGATTAGGTGTGTCGAAAATCAATGCCGTTTGAGCTTTGCTCGATAGTAAACCGTCGTGCATTCTCTCCAACGTCAATATCGATTGCGACTATCGTCTTCGCACTTCTCACAGTTTTCTTTCTCTCTCTTGCAATTGAAATGCGTTGAATTACTCCTTGCACCCAATTGGATTAGATCTTCTATCATAGTTTACCATAAACTCAGTTGATAGAAAGCTTTTTTATCAGAGAAAATCGGTTAATGATTTGTTTTGGTCAACGGCGCCATCTAGTGCGTTGCTGTGGAAACGGTGCCAGTGAAATGGAGAGTTGTCTAGTGGTAGGAAGCAAGGCTAGCCAGTGTCATGTGCCCCAGTAGTGCTCGAACGAGTGAGTAGTGAGGGTGTGCGTCACTGTCGGTGCTACGCGTCTTGCATTGTTGTGCAGCGGTGTTGTGCAGCGCTGAAGATGATGATGTTGCCCGAAGTGCTATTTGTCTCGTGTTTGTTGTCTGTGTGTGCACACGATGTGCCTAAACATGTGATGTATCACAACCAGTTTGCAGTAGAGGTTCCAGACGGTTTGGACGAAGCTAACGACATAGCGCAGAAGTATGGATTCACAAATACTGGACAGGTATGCATTGCTTTTTTCCGTCTCAGGCGCCCGTTTTACTTCGCCTTGCTTGTGCCTTGCAAATTTTTGCAAAAAAAAAAAAAATTGTGTGTACATTGATTCCCTATAAGAATATTTTTTAAATTTTCTTACGGATACTTTGATTTCTCTTGGCCTACAATTTTTCATTCTTCCGTCGCTTGCACCAGCCTCGATTAAAAAAGACGTCAATTGTTGAAAGTATGAGGAAACCTTGAATGCATTGCAACATATATTTTATTCCTTTTTTTTTCGTCAGAACTGGTTTGGTTGCTGGCCAGCCAGCGCGAAGCTGGTCAGCTGTTCTGTGGTCGAGCCAAAAAAAGACCGCGGTTTATGGAGTATATTATGAAACTAGACACATTGTGCTCATTATTGTTCGGAGTATTGTAGCTGAATTGCTTTAAATGTTCGTATGGTATCGTTCTTTAGTGTACTGGGTAACATTGTTATTGCTTGTAATGTTCGTCTACTCTCGCTCATTAGTTTTTGGAGTAATCTTGGTATTGTTTTCAATATCCGTCTATTATCGTTTCAATGTGTCGCTCTTGGACCAGTTTGAGTGAAATTATTGCTATAATCTATAGCAATATTCGTTTAAATAGTAGATATATATGAGAGAATTATTGATACCCTAATTTCAGTGATATCAAAACCGACACTGATGCTCCATTGCAAGGCAATACCGAAACTCCGATACTCTCAGAAGGCCGATGCCGACACTTTTTTTAATTGTAAACAAAATTTTTAGGAAACAAACAAAAACGTTGATTCTTTACTCCTGTTTTCATTACAAAATTATTAACCTTTGCAATCGCCGTTAGATATTTTAATGCACCTGTGGTTTTGCACGCACTTTTTTTTATTGGCTTTAATGTATGTCCACAAAATATGAATAAAATTCAAGAAGGTATCGGTGGTATAGACCGATTTTTCTACCGCAACCGATACCGCAAAAAATACAGCCGATGCCACCGATACCGATATACCGGTACATCTCCAGCTACTAAAGAGGACAATCACAAGTGCAGTCCCTTAGGTGGCAAGATTTAATAATCTTTGATCATCGGTCTACCGGCAATATGGTTGACTTTATGTAACGGTGATATGGTCGATTTGATGCAACGGCACTATGGTCGACTCTATGTAACGTCAATATGATCGAAACAATGCAACGGCAATATGGTCGACTCGATCTAAATGCACTATGCTTGCAACACTCAATGTAACGGCAGTATGGTCGACTCGATGCAACGGCTATATGATCGACTCGATGCGACGGCAGTATGATCGTCACGCTGCAACGACACTATGGTCGACTCAATTTAATGGCACGAGTGGTCGCTTCGATGCAATGGCACAAGTGAATGACTCAATGTAACGGCACTAGTGGTCGACTGTCGACTAGATGTAATGACATTAGGGGTCGATTCAGAGTAACGGCACTGGTGGTTGACTCAATGTAACGGCACTGGTGTTTGACTCAATGTAACGGCACTGGTGTTTGACTCAGTGTAACGGCACTGGTGGTTGACTCAATGTAACGGCACGTGTATTCGACTCTATGTTACAATAGTGATCGACTCGCGACTCGATGAACGAGCACTTGAGGTTGGCTCAATGTAACGGCACTCGTGGTCGATTCAATCTAACGGCACTATGGTCGACTCGTTGTAACGGCACCAATGCGTGTCTCAATTTAACAGCTCGGATGTTTGACTCAATGTAACGCCCTGTGTTTGCTGTAAATGCACCAGTGTTTGATGTAACGAGACCATCGTTGTCGAGTTCCTGTAGCGGCACTAAAGAGCTCAAGCTAATGTAACGGCAACAAAAAGCTAAGAGCTCGAGCTAATGTAACGGCAACAAGAAGCTAAGAGCTCGAGCTTATGTAACGGCAACAAGAAGCTAAGAGCTCGAGCTAATGTAACGGCAACAAGAAGCTAAGAGCTCGAGCTAATGTAACGGCAAGAAGAAGCTAAGAGCTCGAGCTAATGTAACGGCAACAATAAGCTAAGAACTCGAGCTAATGTAATGACAACAAGAAGCTAAGAGCTCAAGCTAATGTAACAGCTACAAGTAGCTAAGAGCTCGAGCTAATGTAACGTCAACAAGAAGCTAAGAGCTCGAGCTAATGTAACGGCAACAAGAAGCTAAGAGCTCGAGCTAATGTAACGGAAACAAGAAGCTAAGAGCTCGAGCTAATGTAACGGCAACAAGAAGCTGGGACGAAATCGTTCTGAAGTCCGTCTCGCTAATTTAAATTGGACGTCGAAAATGGATTCCATGTGTTGGATTTAGGGGGTGAAAACCATTGCCAGAAGATGGAAAATGATTTGCTGATCGCGCTCGCGTCAATGTAACGACACTGAGGTGTTCCACCTAATGTAACGTCACTATAGTGTGCATGAGCCGAAATGAGTAGTTGCATGACGCATATCGTGTGGCTATAGACCATGCGAGAATAAATACCTGATCTTCTCCATGAGCGTTGGTCCCTAGGGACTAGGGTATTGGAAAGTTAGGAAGTCCCGGAAGATTATTCCCAGTGGCACGGGTTAAGAATTCTTGCTACCGTGCTTCTTGCGTATCGTTGGAGGCATCAAATAGGGGCGGAGCGTCGGGGCTAAGGATCCCTTCATTTGTCATTTGATCCCTCTAAAACCGCAAAACGAGCAGGGGAGGGGTATCCATATGCCTCTTCGAACCCTATGTGCGTGGTTTTAGTACGAATGAATCGAAGAGGAGAGAGATTGGTGAGATGTTTGTGAGGAAGAAGATTGATGTGTTGGCGCTCAGTGAGAAAAAGTTTTAAAGTAGGGGTAAATGTGAGTGTGGTGTTGTAAGTGGAAGAAAGTCGGGCGCAAGGTATGGTATTGTTATTGAGTGATCGGTTGTCTAATAACAGATTCAATGTCTGCCTAAATGGGAAATAAGTGGAGGACGTTCTGTGTTCTGAGTACCTGGATTCGTATGACTAAATGAGTGAACTATGGAAAACAGGTTAGATCTACAGTGAAGGAAGTGTGTTAGGCCTAAGTGTTGAATCCACTGAAAAGTGTAATGAGCTGTAGAACATTGGGTTAGGAACAAATGAGACTGTTATATGAATACGTTATTGTTCTAGCTGTGCTCAACATTGCTGAAACGTTGGGTTCGAGATGGGAAGAGCGAAGATGGTTGGATGCTTCCGACCTGAAATTTTTAAGAGGTATAGCCGAAGTCACGCTTTGGGATAAGATTAATGATGCCATTGTTTGAATGAGAACGGGAATGGTGAGGACGTTGGAGGACAAAGTAGTCTCACGTGTTCTGAGGTTGTTCGGGCACATGGTGAGTTCGGCTAGTAATAGTTTGGCAAACAGGGCGATGAAAGTGGTGGTAAGTGCATGGACGTAGGACCTGTTAATGTTTTAGGGCCATGCTAACGACACTGATCTCGCACCTCACTCTTGACTCAAAGTCAATGTTCAGTGTTAGCATGGCCCGAAAGCATTAACAGGTCCTCCCCTGCCGCGGCGTCATAACTGCCAGACCCTCCTCCACCAACGTACATACCGTTTCTCAACGAGACGCCAATGGCGGGAAAGCGCATCAGGGCCGCGCCGAAACGGATCCATTCACAATTGTTTTCCACTCACGCCCTTTTATTGCACGCTGTCTCCCTAGCCTGCTTCACGCTATTCATCCACAGGAATTTCGGCCTTACACTAGGCCTACGTCCATGCACTTACCACCACTTTCATCGCCCTGTTTGCCAAACTATTACTAGCCGAACTCACCATGTGCCCGAACAACCTCAGAACACGTGAGACTACTTTGTCCTCCAACGTCCTCACCATCCCCGTTCTCATTCGAATAATGTCATCATTGATCTTATAAGCGTCACTTCGGCCATACCTCTTAAAAATTTAATATCGGAAACATCCAACCTTCTTCGTTCTTCCCATCTCGAGCCCCGCGTCTCAGCCTCGTTGAGCACTACTAGTACAGCAACCTCTTCTTGCAACCGTCTTTTTCAAGCCCAATGTTCTACAGCTCATTACCTCAGAAGTGGTGGCCGTATGCCACCCCTTCTGGGGGATTCGGCCTTGCGTCTGTATTTGTGCTATAGTGTTTGACTCAATATAACGGCCCTTTCGTTTGATGCACTCTGATTTTTTCGTGAAAATGAATTGCAAACATCGAGAAAGAGGCTTCCAAGTGAAATATGAGGTGTCAGATGATACTGTAGAACAAAATAGAGTGGTTACACAGAGTGGTGTTTGCTCCTAATGAGATTAACACGACCGGAATTGTGACTGGGTAAAAATGGGCAAACTGGCTTCTAGGGACGAGCAGAGCTGGATTGGAAATAGCTAGAAGTAGAAGAAGAGAGAACAAAGTGAAAGTATGAAATGAATGCGGGTGCGATCGTGACGGGTGCGATCGTGACGGGTGCGATCGTGACGGGTGCGATCGTGACGGGTGCGATCGTGACGGGTGCGATCGTAACGTATGCAAGCAGCATCAGAAAATAGGTAGGTAGAGAGAGGAATGTGGTGAAAAGTCGAGAGTCTATAAAGAGGTAAGGTCGCAACCCACGCTATGCATCCCAGTATGCATGGGTGTACTCATAAAACCTAATTTCGCATGTTTTTTGCTCGATTAAGGCAGCGTGGTGAACAATGGCCATGATGGACAATAGGCTTCAAAACAATACCAACAATGGCCAAGATGGACTATAGGCTTCAAAACAATACCAACAATGGCCAAGATGGACTATAGGCTTCAAAACAATACCAACAATGGCCAAGATAGACTATATGCTTCAAAACAATACCAGCAATGGCCAAGATGGACTATAGGCTTCAAAACA
>SDVV010002485.1:0-22948 GCA_016164225.1 Gammarus roeselii | reverse complement strand
TGGCAGACGGTGAACAGATGTGTTGATTTGGCGTCGATGGTGCCAAAGATCGGTCTACGGCATGCTGGCAGTCATGGCCGGCGATAAAAATGTGTTTTGAAAACCCAAACCGATATTTTCAGCAAAGCAGAAATACAATTTGTAATCCATAGGATTTTTAAAGCGATTCCATGAAAGCCTATCTACAAAAATTCGCGGATGTTTCAATTTGCGATACGACAGCGCCACAAGAAAAGAGTTTATCCCTGATATTTTATATAAACTCTTACTACAATTTTATAGTTTGAAGGAGTTATAGTGGTCACTCCCTAATATAATAATATGAACTCAATTTCAAAAAAATCGTTCATTGGAAAAAAAAGCGGTGATCTAATGTGATGAGGATTATTTGTTGTTTGGGGACTTATAGACGAAGCCTATGCATCCCTCCCTTGCGTGCCCTATAGATGGATTGAACTCACCCCATTTATCCTCAAGCATTGGCCATTGATAAATATCAAAAAGCTCGCAACTTGAAATGGAAAACACACGCCCTGAAACACTGATGGGTTTTTGTTATTTGCTATGAGGGAACATTTAATGTTTACATCTTTGAACTTAGCATATTTGATAGTGACTGTTTTCTCTGTTGTTCAAGGGTTTTAACCCGTCACTTATCGACTCACAAAGTATGCACTTCATGCACGGCAATCGGTGATACCTCTAATCGTTGATATTGTTGATGGTGTCAACGAAGTTGCTCGACGTTAGAATTCCCTCTGCGCTTCATCAACGTCAACGAGATGGGAACAACGGTAAATACAACGAAATTTTTAACAACCGGCGCATCAGTCAATGAATGTCGCGATAAGAAACTTCCCGTAAAGTTTTGAGTTTCTGAGTTCCGTGCTTGAATAATTCAAAGCAACAATGATTGACCGCTGGTGTGACAGCTGGAGATTAGATGGCCCATATTAAGTTAGATAACGCATGCTATTTAGTAATTCATCCATTGATGAACTGCAATTACAAAGCTTTTTGCCCCGACGCCCTTCTGATTTTTCGGAGAAAAGTAATCTTCCATTCAGTGTCTCAAAGGTATAAACGTTATAATCTGATATGAATTCGGGGGGAAATGGACCAAGACTTTAAATGTTATCGCGTCCATAATGATGCATCTTTTTATTCAAAGTAATTTTCAACATCGCTTTCGTAATTCTTCATTTATTAGCTTCAAAATAAATATTCAAAGTTATAAAATCATGTCCAGCAATCATTTCCTCCAACGAGAAGTAATAGCAACGGTCGCAATCAAAATTCACTGACCAATATTTGTTACGGTTCATATTACTTTCCATCACGCAATGTATTTTACGGAAGAGGAAGGCCTTTGTTAGCTGGCTTGCATGCAAGACGAAAAAATGGCTACAGGGGCACACATTTGATTGCACAAAAGGTAGCAGGGTCCAGTTCTTATAGCTAAATTCCTAGCACGTTTGAATGCAACTCTGGATGTGGAAAAGTTTGGAAAGCCTAAAGTTGGTCAATAGTTTATCAAGTAAACGCACACGGTCTGCATGACTTTCCTTATCATGCAAGAAGGGGCCTCAAAGTTCCATCCTTTAAGACGTCACTTTGGTTGCGCATGACAAATTGAATTACATTATTTTCTATTCTCTCGATAACTAATTGATTACTTAAAATAAACAGAAAAGCCTTCCTTTACTGTTAATGACTCGCCGAATTCCTCAATGGTTATTTCTAGCTATGTATTTAAACGGAAATACGATCACCAGAATACTTTTAGATGCTCCGTCCACCCCACGATGCATTACTCAGTGGAACAGTATTGTTTGTTCCATTTTTAAAGGTTATTCATTGAGGAATATTATTAATCTCCTTTACAACTATTGATCATTAGATGGTGTGGAAAACTGTAATGCAGTTGTGTCATTAGAAGTATGCTAATGTCAGCGAGTCGTCTCCTCAGTACTGATATTACAAAAGCTTTACAGCACCTATAGACAGAGTGTATAGCCATCCCTTCATACTTTATTCAATGATTTAATTCGAGGTGCGGCATAGAGTTGGTAATCGCATTTCCTCACTGGCAGCCCATCTAAATCTTCTCCATTGTCAGCCAGAAACCGATGTGTTTTCGTGGGACCGGTTTTGCAACAACTTTAATAGAAGCCTCTCCAACAGCCTGAACATCAATGACCAGTGAGGGAACAGTCCATTTTGAAACTTATGGTATGGGTAGCAAGAATATCTTACAATTTTATGTTGAGCACTCTGAGAAGCACCTGATACTCGTTATACAGGGAGTTTATTGGCAGATATTAGCTAAAGAAAGATTTGCTGTGCGGCCGCTGTCTGCAGAACAGATGTTAGAAGAAGGGACATCAATTTGATTACTATCATTTGAGTGTTGGATACATATAAAAATATTCTAAATTGAGCAAGGGATCATGTGAACTCGGGAAAATTGATTTGAACCAAGTTTAATAAATAGGGAAATGCTTCATACAAGATTATTGTGCTTCTTTCCATGCAAACGCTTATTTACGTCACCCTATTTCATGATGATATTTCAGAAAAAAGGTCAGTTATATCATAATTAAGTTCTTAAATGCAGTTCACTCTATGACAGTTTTCTTTTGCTAATATCTGTTTATGGGATCGTTTTTAATTGGACAGGCAGTGTGATAGCTTTAATATTTTTAGTGCACCAATTCTTTCAGTGCACCAAATATGACAAATTACTGGATAAAATGGCAACACAACTTTTTGTACAAGAACTATTTGACGAATCTGCGAATAAAATTAACAGACATGGTAAATCTTCTACCCTGCCTCACATATATAAACATCACTTACCATCTAAAAATGAGGCACGAGGACATGATGGCTTATACATCACCTGTACACTTGTAATAAGGCAAGTAAATAAAAAATCCAATACCTAGACATATTATATAAGCTGATGAATTCCTAACTCATGACTGTATGATGATATCATTGGAAATACATCAGACAGTTAGCAAGGCTCGGATAAGCGTCGCGATTATACTAGTCCAGCACGCTGTGGTTTCAGTCATTCAACACGACAAAAATATGTGATTCAAGTTTGCGTGCTCATTAATTGCAGCTTTGGTTAGACTGAGAATCCTCTCTTATTGCACTATTTGAGCATAATACTCTTGAATAAGATGTTAGTCACTATTCCAGCATAACACTCGTGATTAAGGTGTTGGTCACTATTCCAGCATAACACTCGTGATTAAGGTGTTGGTCACTATTTCAGCATAACACTCGTGATTAAGGTGTTGGTCACTATTTCAGCATAACACTCGTGATTAAGGTGTTGGTCACTATTTCAGCATAACACTCGTGATTAAGGTGTTGGTCACTATTTCAGCATAACACTCGTGATTAAGGTGTTGATCACTATTTCAGCATAACACTCGTGAATAAGGTGTTAGAGAGAACTAACCTCTAACTGAAAAAGAAAGAGTTTTCTTTCCCTAACCTATAATTCTCCTACTTACTTCCGGGAAGTCAATAGAACAAATTGACTGTAGCAAGTGGAGTAAACTTCAAAATACTTGTGCTCCTAAATCAGGTGTAGCTAAGCCAGACCTTGCGAAGACCTCGGACCTGTGACAGACCGATAAACTGAGAGCTGTGGCTCAGAGGCCGGACATCAAAGATGGAGACTCGGCGGGATGAGGAAAATGATGGCGAGGCGGTGAGCTCTGTTTGGTGGTTCGTTGATAATCAAGTAACGCAAGACAGGGAAATGACCATAGAAATTACTGATCTGCGTCTGCAAAGCAGGTGAGCTGAGAACAGTGATGGAGAAGCTGCAAGTGAAAACAGTATATGGGAACCAGATGATGTTGATACAATCGATGGCAACCCAACTTCTCTAACCAACAACTTTTCTACCAGATCTGGTGTAAGTCGAAAGATTCCAGAAGTGGAAGTGAGCAAATTGAACAACATGAAGGGTCCCAACTGACGCGCAATTGAAAACGCATGGACTGAATTGAATGATTAGTTGAACACATGAAATGGATTTAGACAAAAGGAACGAACTGAAACACCTGCAAACGTCAATGCAAAAAAGTTATGTGTCAATGCAAGAAAAAAATACCACCAATTAGAGAAGATAGTAAATCTGCCGAGGAAACCATGACCCGCCCTGCAATAGAAGCGTCCACTGCTTACCAGAGCGCAGGTAGTGGACTGCTTGCCATCATAAACCATGACCCGCCCTACAGTAGTAGCGTTCACAGATTACCGGAGTGCAGGCAGTGGACTGCTTGCCATCCTAAACCATGACCCGCCCTGCAGCAGTAGCGTTCACTGCTTACCGGAGTGCAGCCAGTGGACTGCTTGCCATCCTAAACCATGACCCGCCCTGCAGCAGTAGCGTTCACAGATTACCGGAGTGCAGGCAATGGACTGCTGGCCATCCTAAACCATGACCCGCCCTGCAGCAGTAGCGTTCACTGCTTACCGGAGTGCAGCCAGTGGACTGCTTGCCGTCCTAAACCATGACCGGCACTGGAGTAGTAGCGTCCACATCTTACCGGAGTGCAGGCAGTGGACTGCTTGCCATCCTAAACCATGACACACCCTGCAGCAGTAGCGTTCACTGCTTACCGGAGTGCAGGCAGTGGACTGCTTGCCATCCTAAACCATGACCCGCCCTGCAGCAGTAGCGTTTACTGCTTACCGGAGTGCAGGCAGTGGACAGCTTGCCATCCTCGGTCAAACCTCCCACGCAACAAGAAACTGTTCGAGGGCAGAAAAACTCTCGACGAGTAATTTTATCCCTTCATCCATTATACAATTTCAATTAATAGATATCATTTTGTTCCATTGATTTTCGTTTCCTGTTTCATACACTCACATTTCGTGTTGTCTCGCACATGTGAGAACATGTTCAATTATTAGTTCCTTGTAATGGCTCACAGAAAGGGTTTTAAACCTATTATGTTGAAGGTGTGCTTCCATGGTCTCCAACAGCTGCACAGTTTTTCGGATTTAGATTATAGAAGCAAGTTTTCTGCGTATGCCCTAATTTGTCTCGTGGATTACCTATTACTCATTGATCAAGCGTGTGAGCGCATGTTAATGATTTAGGCATACGATTAGTGATACGATTAGTCGAATGATCCGCAAGACTGCGGATCACTCGACCTAGAAACAGTTGGGATTTTGGTGCGGACCTTCTCAATGCGAATATGTAACTTTGTGAGCCACTGAAAAACGTATGTCAACAAAATTATGTATCTGAAAAGTTTCATCTTGTGCATCGACAATTTATGCAATTTTGTACATAAACCAGTGCTTCAATCACTTCAAAACACAATAACCTTTTTACTGTTAGTTAACCGCCCTGAGTCTGGGACTATCCGTTGCAGTAAGGTCGTAGGAGTGGTCACTATTGAGAGGAGTTGTTCGCATTGACCGATGCATATGCCGATATCTCTTTAACTGCTTAACATTTTCATATGATTGCCATAATAGACGTAACAAATGATGATGAAAATCTTCATTTCAGTCACGTAACTTTCAATTTTTTATTAATATATCTATGTGCTGAACTAGCGCCACGGAATTAGTTACAAAATTTGTGATTCGGTAATGTTAACACTCCCAGTTTCCTTATTAAAGGTCAGTGGAAACAGAATAGTGTCATGAATACTGAAGTATCGATCTAACTCATTGCTCATATATTTCTATGAATCATTTGCTATTGTAACGTTATGTTTTGTCCTGCCAGAATTAAGAGTGGAGAAGAGTGTCCTGCAACAATATCCATTGATTGGTGGGAGGTAAATGTACATTGATTTACAAAGGGCATTTACAAGTTAATAAAAAGTATATATCAGTAGCAAGTCTTGCCTGCAGACATTTAAAAACATGTTTCCAATAGAATGAACCATCTTGTATGATTTCATCTACGAGGGCATAATCAGCAAGTAGTTATTGAGTGAGATAAGGAGGCTGACCAGAGGTGGCTGCTACACAGTGGATAGAGAAATTCATTCGTCCAGAAGACCTCTGCTTTCAAGTCAATGGAAAATACTCGGAAGTATTGCGCATCCAATCTCCGGCTATGTGGCTTGCAGGAGCTCCCTTATGAATCTTCTTCGTGAACAAAACAAATATGCACCCCTCCAAATTAAACCAAGGACTTTTTTTTTCATCCAGGGCGGGCTGTTGAATCCTTTCTCTTCATATCTTCAATCAAACCCGTTTGGTGGACTAACTTTTTGTCTTCGGATTGGATGAGTCCATTCGTAGAAATGGAGCGATCAATACATGATGAAATGGTAGTCGAGTGATTTTTGAGAGTCGAGGGACATCTATTCTATTAACTAATACGTATTTCCCAGAAGCAGCTCCACATAAGGTGGAGTTGGCAATAGCGTATAATGGAAACCTGGAGGCAATACCTTGAGGATCGAGGCATGGTCATACTTGCGTTATGAGTGATGTTAATTGCCACCCAAGCAGTAGAACATTTAATGAATAGCTGATACTCACGGCAGATAATGAACTAGACGTTGAAGACGTAGCACTGATACGCTCGGATAAACACACTCATGTTAATCAAAACGGTAGAACAGTAAAATGGCCCAATCACCTTTTCTCACATATATGCAACAATGTTACCGTATGTTTGTAGGCGATTAAACGCTGCTGTCAGATAACTTGGCGTTCCATTTAGAGCTCTTGTGGCTTGCACTCCCTGTAGTAGTTCAGAGGGATGACACCAGTCTGTTCCTTTACTGGCATTTCAATGAATTTGCAATGACTAAAATTAACATTTAATGTTCGATACTTATAAATTACCTAAGTACTTTGAAACCAGAGGTGCTTCGGATACATCGAGCAACTTAGAGAGCTAAATTTGACGAGCAACTTTGGTGTCTGGGAAGAAAGAATTTGGGATAAAAACACCACTCGAAGACACAGGTCACCGCGGTGGAAAAGACATGTTGCTGACTAACTCTATGCTAGCAGTGCGTCGTTCGTTGGGTGGCGGATGTTGGACCTCCCGGAGCTGGCCTTCCCACAATGAAATTCATTGAATGAATATTGCTTGCAAAGACGCATTATGGTACTGTGAGGAATACGAGAATGATTTGCGTACTTCTAGTTTGTCTGGATTTTTTTTACATATTCAGAGGGTGGAGGATGGGTTTCTGGTAGGAAATGAAAATTCGGGAACTGCAAGACTACACTTTTTCTTGATGTGTGAATGGTATGCCATGGTAATTGTTGGTATGAGGGGCGACCCGACTCGTTTTTTTGGGTAATGAGACACTCAATATGGAGAAATATAACAAGAGTGTTTATTAGTAGGTGCTCGGGTCCGAGGTCGAGAGTTAAAAATAGCACAGCTGGTGGGAAGCTTGTCATTGCAGCGAAAATATTAAAGTATGATCCTTGTCAATTCCCTCATGTGATGTAGTTTTTTTTCTTCATTAGCTGGTCTAAGTTTAAATACATTCCTTGATCACGCATGGAGGTTCTTCTGAATACTGTCATAAAATAGAAGACAAAATGTGCAAGCGACAAAGGTTACTAAATACAGACCAATATCAATTGCTGTTGCTGCATCAAAACAATAAAAACTGTTTTTCTGAACATTCATGACGACTGTCTGAAAACAACACCCAAGCAATTCGGGCTGAACCCTCCTCATGAAACAGGAAATATGTATATTTACGTGAAATTAAATGATTTATTACTTTGTTAGTGAAATGTCACCAATGTGTTCCCGTTCTTTTTGGACGTATATTAAGTTTTCGATCGTGTAAAACATTGGAAACTTCTCAAAAAACGTATAGAAAGGGGGCGGTGCCAATTCACCTTGTTAGTCTATTAAATAATTATTGGTACCAGCAGCAATAAATATCTACAAGGATCGACAAAACACAACATCTACACCGTTTTGAACAATTAATGAGATAAGGCAGGGAGCCTTCTTTGACCTCTTTTATTCAAAGTCGATGCAGACTTTCTACGTTGACGGCTGCTGGGTTAACGCGACTTGCTATGCTGGCTCCACGAGTCGATTCTCTTAAGATGATGCCTAATGTATGATAGACCAAGGCTGCACAAATAGATGTGTAGTACAATCCTAGAAAATAGGTGTTATTGAACTCGAGGCGTTCAATAACAAATATTTTCGGCGTGATAATGTAATCAATTAGATACGACTGGTAATCATCATATAAGTAAATTCAACGTTAGTATAACGGAAGTTAAGTTGCAGCTTCTACTGTACCTAATTGTGGTGTAAATTGTCGAGGGTCAATATGAACAAATCGAGAGTAGCAAATAAGGGCATATTGAGGGAACTGGATGGTGTTCAAAGAAGAACGAGTGCCTGGGTAGTATTTGACGAACAATATGTTGATTGCTCTAAAATACGAGCAAGAAAAACTTCACGCAACTATCAGAATCGAATTGAATTCCAACAATCCCTTCATAGGGGTCGTTTGTAAAAGTGAGTGATTCGAACAATTCCCACTAAGAGAATGATGGGGCAGAATACTGGAAGATCCCGATATCAATCTAAAGCATGTATAATCAGATCTACCTGTCCCATACTGAGGACCCATTTTATGTGTATCGATAACATATTAGTAACCGAATCAGCAAATGATGACTGATAGGTGACATTGGAAGTATTTTGTTGAATACTGTTTTTCTTCGGTATGATGTTTATTAAAGAATGTGCTCTCGTAGGAATGGGACATAGATGGTAAATATATGCATGCATGGGTACTCTTATATCCAACTTATACTCCATTGCTGTGTATGTAACTCTTACTGTGTCAACGTATATACGTAGGGTAGGTGCGTAATTTGAACGTGTTGGTAGAAAATTTTCTTAGTATTTCTATTGTAAACAATATCGCTCCAACGAGTGCCACAAAATGAATACTATTTGTAATCTTGATATTGCAAACATTCACAATATCAGTTATATTTTTGTATGGAAACTCGTATGAGTTTCCTTACAATGATCATCGAATGATCATTTGGTGTACATGTAAGGGGTCAAAAAGGGTCTCTGTAAGGTTACCGTTAGGCAGAGGTACTGCGGCACGTTCGTCTCATTGAGATGATAAAATACACAATCGTTAGCTTCGGGAAAGCCTTAGCATTTCTAATCAAGTTTCAATCTAAAGCGGCGGATGATCATTTGTGATTCACATGAAGTTAAGTCGTAACTAATATGATGTCGCTTCTGTGGATAGGACACGTCCTGCTTGAATGCACTGTTATGCAAAAACATTTCTTCGCATTACAAACATGTTAAAACGCGCCTTGCGGTGAATTCTAAACTCATTTATATAAGGATCCTCGTTTCTCGGACACATCATTAGAGGTTGGCAAGGCGCTCTGTGCACACGCAACGCCTCGAACACATCATTAGAGGTTGGCAAGCCGCTTTGTGCACACGCAACGTCTCGAACACATCATTAGAGGTTGGCAAGCCGCTTTGTGTACACGCAACGTCTCCAACACATCATTAGAGGTTGGCAAGCCGCTTTGTGCACACGCAACGTCTCGAACACATCATTAGAGGTTGGCAAGCCGCTTTGTGCACACGCAACGTCTCGAACGCATCATTAGAGGTCGACAAGCCGATCGCATCATACAACTGTGTCATGCATCACACACGCATCCTTCAACTGTGTCATGCATCACACACGCATCATACAACTGTGACATGCATCACACACGCATCATACAACTGTGTCATGTATCACACACGCATCATACAACTGTGTCATGCATCACACACGCATCATACAACTGTGTCATGCATCACACACGCATCATACAACTGTGTCATGCATCACACACACATCATACAACTGTGTCATGCATCACACACGCATCATACAACTGTGTCATGCATCACACACTCATCATACAACTGTGTCATGCCGTGTATTAGGAACAGAAGCGTATTTTGATGCATGCCTCTAACCATCACATGAGTAAACAAAGTCCATACAACTAAATTGGATGCAACTAAACAAATTAAAACATGAAATGCAACGAATTAGTATTGATGAGAGTTCACCAGACCATAGTTTGACTGTTGCTGAAAATACCACAGTCCTTCAACTGGTTACGAATATCACCATTGAGTGAATTTGGAGAGGAAGAAATTAATACTTATTGAAATCACCACACTAAATATTATTTATTGAACACTAAAATTGTTGAACTTGTCTCACGATTGATTTATCTATATATTCAAGTTTTCCAAACTGCGGTCGGAGGTTCGAGATGTGGAAAATGAGCATTTATAACAAATTTTCTCTGACATAAAATGTACGCGTTTAATTACTGAATTACGTACCTTCATCGGGAGAGGCGAAATGACTGCCCCGAACGACTTCAAACTCTGTCTAAAACATTTTCACTTCGCCTTCTCCGCAGGCCCAGCTTTGGAATGCTGAGCTATGTTGGAAAACCACCAGGTCAATTTATATGATAAACTCGGTAGGGTCTAGGAGATCAAGTCTGATATGTGTTCGTATATACAGGGGCTGCTGCCAGGACTACGGAGCGTAGAGATAGATATATAGGCTTGGGCGAAGGTGCAGCTATACAACAGTTCAGGTATGCGAGAAGGGCTATCTTCCTTTTTAGTTGTTCCGAGTTAAAGAGATAATTTAGTTTTGCGCTGCCTCGCTAGCTCAATATGAATTCGTATAGGCTCGTTTGGTATTGAAGGATTAATAAACCAATTTCCATCATCTGGACTTGCTGCCCGGCAATGGTCGGATCCAAAAGTCCCAAAATGTTAACTAATGTCGAAGTTAGTGCATCTAAACATGCAAAGCTGATAAAAAGAGCTTTCTATTTGAAGTTGAAAAGTTCTACGGTACCGATGAATAATACATAATTGACAATGGCTCGAATGTATCGTAAATTCATTCTAATGTATGCCAGCAATTGTCGACCGATTATGAGTTGACAGTTCAGACCGAGACGCGTGCATTCGTGAATTGAGCTGCATTGTGAGTGAGCTTTGATATTTGCTAGTATTGCCTGATTATGCGTAATTCGGTCATGGGGAAGATGCTGTTTAAAGTATTTTGGTATAGTTGCAACTCATGGTATTCATGAAACACTGCGGGGAATCATGGTTTTAAATCCCAGCAAGCAGTGGTGTGAAGATAACATTCAAAAAATTGATTCTATCTTCGTTCGTCACCGATTAATGTATGCAGAAACTCTCTAGTGATTAGAGGTGCAGCAACGACGCTGAAGAATAAACAGAGTCGCCCTGAATGTACAATGATGGCAGCAACAATGGGAGGGTCTGGAAGATCTGCTTTTATATTGCTCAAGCAGTGTTGTCAATCTGCGGCTCATGAGTGAGTTAGCCTTCCCTAGGCAAGTCGTGTGATTACGTCCTTCCTAGGCGGCCGAACAGTTCAGCTCGTATAACACTCTTCTTGCTGCACCAAATTACCGTCACTGTTAGATTGCATTGCCTTTTAATAGATGCGTAGCATTAATAATTGAAGTTGCTGTAAGTTAATGTACCTCGGCTTCTACTGAGTCACGTTTTATGAATGTATTCCCGCCTTGCACCTATTTTTTCTTTAGTGATACTCGCATATAGTTTTCGCATCCCGAACCCCAATGCCGGAATCGTTGATGTGGTGACGTGAGCACCACAGCGGCATCATTACGTAATTTAATAAAACAGAATTCCATCCCGAGATGTCTTCTGCCATTCGAGTTTTGTGCAAAGTAACCTTAAATCAATAATACACGCTAATTGATGAAAGTATTTTATTAAATTTTGTATACTGGTTACACGTAGCGTTTGCTGGCTAGATTTGACAAATGAATCTAGTACAATCAAATTCGCGTCACGGCGAAAAACATCTCTGAGACCAGTATTTTGGGATATGATTTGGAAGTCATTCTCGTGTCATCTTGAGAAGAGCATCGCTTACGCTGTAATACATTAGACAAATAAACTTGAGTCACGTATTATAAATTGGAATCTATGACATGTTCTGGCATAAGAGAAAGGTAAACATTGTGTAAAAACTTGTCTGTGTATGAAACATCAACACTGTAAGTTAAAATTCGTACTCTGATTGAAACACCGCGAACTTTTAATAAATAAATTGAAGCAGGACCAGCAACACTGTGCCAGTATCAACATACAAAAATTCGTAATACTCAGCCAGCGAACACAAGTGATGAATATAAAGATGAAGAGATGTATCACAAAATAATATGCTTGTCCGAATATACATGAAACGGTGTTACCCACTGCTGGCACACAGTGAAGACAATTGATCGAGATTTGTTGATAAAGTATCGCCCGATTCATTGTGTATTACACAACAAAAATAAACTGAAAAACCAAGAAAAAGCCATACATGTACAAAAAAATCAAATTATCAAATACGAATCGCAGTAGCTGTATTCAAAAAATACCAGTTGCAGTATTCAAAAAACAGTGAGGGCTCGGTACGCCCTCGTAACCGAGATATGAAGCTACTCACAAATGTTTACAGCTACTAAGTTTCTGCCATTGTTCTGCTATACTTTTCGGCGGCCGGGATGTGGAAGATCCACTATTTTCTGAAGGAATATGCACTCGTAGGATTTTGAATGTCAGTTAGAAAATTTTTGTGTGCCAGAGACTGAATATGCCTTAGCTCCGTTCGTGTTCTTCTGATCTGTGTCTTGGTCATTTCGTTTTCGGATTGTTCGACTGAGGGTTTTTATATGATTTGAGAATACAATTTCGCTCGGACATTTCAGTTTATTCTGAATATTGAAACCGCCTATTGCTTCAATATTTTTTGTCGTTCATTTTCTATGACCAACCGAATTGTTCTAGCAGGGGCATTTCGTAATATCCCATCGTGAGCTAACATGGCCTTGAAGTTGAGGCAGCGTTGAATATAGGAGAGCGACGTTTTCTTACACTTTCCTCACATGGCCGGGCAGTAGTTTGAATGCGAATAGATGAAAGCACTGATTACGAGAAGCTTCGATTTGAAGTTGAGTTACATTTGTTTCGATTGCTATACGTGTGTCTCATTCGGTCAGAAACTTGCTCTTCCATTTGGTGATTAAAAGTCATATTGGGATGAGGCCTAGCTCTCGGACACCTAAGACTCTGTTTCCAGTTCTGTATTTGAGTCAAATCTGTTCCTGCATCTTTCCTCAGCTCGTCATGCTTTCATGCCAACAGAAATGCATGTTTATGAGCAAATAAAGGAATATGTACATTTCTGCTTCGATTGCTGGCTATGGTGACATGTTTCCTCCGTAGGTGGTGAATATTTTAAGGGTGGTGCCGTGTTTAGTGTTGATTATTTTCTTTTCGAGGCTCCATTTATACCTGAAAGTATTTGGGTGCGTTTGCTTCATCATTTGTGCGTGGAACAAGGGCACTGAATTAGTTTGTTGCAACTTGTAGTATTTAAAGCCATATCGTATTGAAATGAGGTTATCGCCGATAATGCACATTGGTTGTTGAGATAAAAAAAAAAAAACGAAAAAATATCTAGCAAAGTTGTTAACTTAAAAAAAGAACCCGTTTTGGAGCAGAACTTCGAGACTTTCTGTAGCTGTTTAGTCATATCTAGGTGATGGGATAACATGCATTTTCCTCCGAATAATTCCAAATCCTTTCTTATAAAAAACAATGATTAAAAACATTTGATTTTTTTTTCGCTGTTTTTGTATTCGTCGACTAGCATGCGAATTGAGCTGCAATTCGAATCAACTAATGATTTTCACTGATGCGATATTGTAGAAACGATCAAGATATTGTTGTTAACCCACTTAAGAATCATACAAAAATGATGCAAATATGCATAGTCAAATTCAAATAATTTCCCGGATGAAATGTCTGATTTTGTCTGCATTAACATTGCCGTCGTTGGGTCGGATCATGATCATTTGTGAGCCAGATGTCGTTATTCAACAGTTCCGCAGGTGGTTCAATGTTATAGTTGAATGCAAATATTTCAACGAATCGTGAGTATGTATTACACACATAATGATCAAAATGAAGTTATTTGTGTGATACTGAAGAGCTTGTAGAATTTGTGTGAATACAACGCAATAATCTCCTAATGTAATCTAGTTGACGAGTAACCGAGTCATCCAAATTGTGGTCGAACAAGAAACTCTTGTTCTATTTTATTTAATTGGTATCAATTCAATTGATCGCTATTCGTTGGAAACACAGTTGGTTTAGTTAATGTGAAGTAAACAAAATGTTTGATCAATTTTCATCAATCACACTCGACAAACACATCACCGAACAGGATTTTTGTAAACAGATTTCTAAAACATTCTATGATATACCGGCAAAGTTCTAATTAAATTGCGTCGAACATCTACACAAACAGCTGCAGATATATGGATTGTTGGCGATGATCAGCTCAAATCGTGTTTTTGTGACTAAATTTCACACACACACAAAAAAAACTAACAATATTGTTTATATATCATAACTGATGATCTAACCTAGATAAATAGTCAATATAATGTGATAAATGTTAAATTCTTAATTCACTATTCATCATCGATGAAGATTGAGTGAGCCTTGATCATCAACATCAACAATAAGGGAATTATTTCTAATCACTTATAAACTAATATAGACTGTCAAGAATGATCAACTTTGGCGGGAACGCGGCATGCTTGCTTGAACTTTATTTCGTCCTCTACAGATAAAATTCTGTAACATTTTCAGAGCAATCAATCGGTCGCAAGTTTATCGAACATTTATAATATCATTTATTTACGATTTTTACATTTATAACTGTTTGGATTATTACAGGATGCCGAAAAGAATCACCGCACAAATTTGTAATCAAGTTATTCTCACATGTATTACAAACCTGAAAACTCTAGATTGCCTCCAATCCCTAAGTTCATACTATTTAATGCCAACGGATCCTTCATTCGGTTCTTTCATTTTGCTAAACAATATTAAACAAATAATAATTTCTTAATTCGCTTCATTATTCCATTCAAATTACCTTGTTCCTACTTCATGTTTTCCTTCTGATCGATGATTGGGTTCCTGGCAAAGGCTTCTGCCATCAGCGTGCCAAACTGTTCCACGTTTCAGTAGAAGTTCTTCCTGTCAATCTCTGCTCAATGACTCAAATAGCATTTAACGGTGCCTTGGGAAGATCGGAACCATAAAAGAGTGACCTTCGGAGACCGGCTACGCTTGTCTGTTGGAAGACATTTTCGGCAATACTCGTTCAGTAAAGATCGTTGTTAAACGAATTTGAACTTATCGAGGATCGTTTACCTTTAATTAATATATCTTGGATTTCACTTATAATGACAAATTTGAAAATGAAGTGTTTCCAATGTTTTCTAGAGATTACACCAATGATCGTAACATTAGCATTGCAATGCACTTGTCCATAACTGGGTTATCACCTTATGGTCGTCAAACACGATGTTACTATAGTTTCATATGCTCATTATGGTTGGGAGTCGTACAATTGATTCCTCATTCAGCAGTTAGCTATTCCACACTAATACAGCCAAGGTTAGGGAGGCAATTCCAGGCGTCTTAAACACAAAGAACCCTTCTACACCTTCCGAATTAATGTATTCAGTGAAAAACAACAAGTGATTTTGTAAACGATATGAGGTAATTAATTCAAATAATTTTAAACAAACATTGCAGCGGATAAGTAAATGACGTGACACAGTGGCAGAATATTCAATTGACATAGGAGAGGCAACGTGTGGTCTCATTTACTAGCATGTGATAGTGATCTAACCATCCACTTTTGATTGAAAATTATAGATTTTAAGTTGATTTTGTAGGTAGATGCATACATATTTTATACAACTAGTCAGAATGGGATGAATATAACTGTAGTGCAGAAGACTTTTTGCGTGGGTTTTCTAAAGGATGACACACTATTCGGTTATATACCTTAAAACAAATAAGGTGTAGTAGTTGTTGTTGTTGTTGTAGGCCTGGGACGGGCTGATGTGTCCATTCTAGCAATACTCCAAAAAGTGAATTTGATATAGAACTAGCCCAGACTAAATGAAGTGGCCATCGTTCATGGGCTGCCGGCTGCTGAAGCCTTCAACGGAAGTTGTTACCACTTTCAGCAGCAATAGAAATTACGCCGCATTTTCATAGTAAGGAGGTGGATTGGCTTCCCATTGTTTATCGAGATAGTTTTCAAATGTGTTCACGTTTATACTGTTGTTTGTTTTTATTTCCTCGTTTTAAAAGTTTCCGGACAATGATGATCTGGATGATTTTAGCCGAGGTCTGTTAATTCTCTTCCTTTGGTTATAACTTCGTTCAAAGAGACCGACAAAGCAAGTTTGATATATGACTGTTTTTATTAGCTCACCTGTTAGACGTCTTTTCTTTTAAATTGATATCACTTTAGGTTCGCCGTGTTGTTGCGGATGCCTTTTTTCTTAGTTCCGGAATGATGTTTTGATGCTCTGTGCTAAACACGCGCCAACCTGATAGCATCCCCTCTTATGAGAGGAGGCCAAAATTGTACTGCAAATTCCATTCGGGGCCTGTCGAGTGAAGTACATAACGGAAGCACCATGTCCTGGACTTGTAGTGGAAGTAACTGGCTGTAAAGCCAAGCACTTCATTGCATTTCCTGTAGCTACTTTCCACTTGGTTTGTCCAATTCAGATTTTTTGCGACTATAATTCTAAGATGTCGTTGTTGATTGACTTCAGTCATATGCTACTCTGCCATCACGTAAGCAGAATTTATTTTTGTAATCCGATGTGCGTATTGGTGCATTACGTGATGCTTTCAATTAGATTTCTGATCTAGAATTACATCGAGAAACTTTGTTTTCGCTACATATTCAACTAGTTTCTTTCAATTTGACCTGTGTGTTGCGAACGGGTATTTTCTTCTCGGAAAATATCATGAGATGCATCTCTTCGGGTGGCATGTTTACGACGGAAACATTCAGCCTCGAAAGTGTTTATGCTGGAAAGTTTTGAACAAAATGTGGTTAGGCTGGAAAGCTATTACCAGCAATTATCTAACCTTGGAAAAATATAGGATGGAATGTTGATACGACGGAAAACGTGTACGATCGAATTTCAACACGCTGGGACGCATTTTACAAAATTTTTTTAGAACCGAAAGTGTTTAGCACGGAATTTCTTAGGACCGAAAGTGTTTACGCTGGAATTATTTTGCCTCGAAAATTTTACGATGGAAAGAATCCTAGCTGGAAACTACCCCAAATCATCTGACACAGTTATGTATAGGATCGAATAGTTTGGCCCAGAAATGGTTTTGAACGAAAATTGTTAAGGACGGAAAAATCTACAATGGAATTTATTTTCGCTGGAAATTGTCATTGGATGGTATATTTTTAGCTGTAACCTTTCCTAACCGGACCTAACCTAACCTAACCTAACCTCCAGGAAAGAAGTATAGTGTTTTTTTGTTCATCGTCCACTTACCCAAATAAAATTATTTCCAGCGTTAACACTTTCCGTTCAAAACAGATTCCGGCCAAAACATTTCCGGCTGAAATACATTAGACTGAATCGAGTTGCCCACAGAAGACCATTCGATCGTAAGCATTTCCAGCGAAAAAAAATCCGTCGTGAATAGTTTCTATCCTGAATAATTCGATGCTATCAACTTTCCATCCTAAACACTTTCGCCCCAATTCCCTTTCTGAGCCAAAACGTTTCATGCCAATGAACAATATGTTCAATCTTCTTTCCAGGCTACAGGTTTTCGATTGAAAATCTTTCCTTCGTAAGCACTTTCGATCAAAAACAGTTTCCAGCTAAAATGAATCCGTAGAATTGTTTCCGTCGTAAACACTTTCTGGGCTAAATAATTCCAGCGTAAATACCCCGCCCCATCTCTTCGACGTTTAGAGTCAATTCACTGGCTGTAAACCAGATTGGAAATGTGGACCAACTGATCAGTGAAAGTATCACTAAAATCTTTCAAGGTCAAACTACCCGTTGCATCATTTGCAGAAAGGACATATGATAACATGTCGCTATTGTTTTGAATGTCATTACTGTAGATAAGGAACAGCAACAGTCCAAGAATCGACCCCTGCGGTACTCTTTTATTTCGCCTACTGACAGATGATGTTGCTTATTCCGACTCACTAGGTATTTTCTATCTGGAAGATAAATTTCATCCAACTCCTAACGATTGAATTAAAATCAAAATGCTTTAATTTCGGGACCACTATCTCATGATTCTACCATATGTGAACTGTTCGCATGAATGTGCACCAGTGGCGCACCCGAAATATTCATGAGGTAGTAACAACCACCCCAAACAGAATGTGGCATCCTTAACAAAAGTGTGCACTCGTGCAAAATTGAATGTTCGTTATAGAAGAAAATTATAGAGGGACAGGCGGCTTCTCCTCAATCTTCGGCATTACATGGGTAGGGCTGACACCGTGCCCTTCCCGCCTCGGCTCAGCAGAGGGAAGGCTAGCACCGTGCCCCTTCCTACTTAGATGAGTAGGGGGAGAGCTGGCACCATTCCTATCCCTACTCGTCTCAGCAGGAGAAGGGCTGTCACCGTGTCCTTTCCTTCCCAGCAGCACGGTGTCAGCCCAGTGCAGTAGGAAAAAGGCTAACACTGTGATCACTGTGCCCCTCCCTCGTTGGCACAACATGGGAACGGCTGGCACCGTGACCATCCCTCCTCAGAACAACAGTTTGAGGGATGGGGGGAGGTGACCATCCCTCCTCGGCAACAAAGGGCAAGGGCTGGTGCCGTGCCCCTCATGGGAACGGCTGGCACCGTGCCGCCTTCTTACTCGGCACTGCAGGGTGAGGGTGGCACCGTGCCCCTATCTCCTCGGCACAGCAGGGAGGAAGGCTGGCATCGTGCCCCTCCCTCTTCGACACATCAAGGGGAGGGCTTCCCTGTGTCCTTCCCTCTTCGACACAGCAGGGAAATGGGTGGCACCTTGTCCCTCCCTCTACAACACAGCGAGTGAAGGACTGAAACCGTGCCTCTCCCTCCTCGGCACAGCGACGGGAGGACTGAAACCATGCCCCTCTCTCCTCGGCAATACACGGAGGGAGCTGGCACAGTGCTCCTTCTCCCATCCTCCTCCCATGGTATACTCGCTTGTTGAGTCATGTGTAATCCACATCTGGTCATGGTACCAGCAGGTTGGAGATCTTTTGTGCAGTCTTTGTGTACTGGGTACGGCACCGCCACACGAACTGGTAGTTGCGGGTTCAAATCCCCGTGAGGTCGAGAAGATTTCTTCATCCTGAGTGTTGCAATACTCTTGTCATTTCAACCCAAACTAGGACACATATTGCCTTACACAGCGCGTGTATTTTTTCCGCAAATCGAAATGTATTAGATCGTTGTAACTTGTTTCGGACTCAGATCCCTGCAAAGAATATCAGTATGTTCGTTCGTCCGTCTGTCGGCTGTACAGTTTTGACCAGAATCAGGACTCATTGTACAGTTACGTCTTCGTACCACAAATTCAAATTAAGAAAAAATTAACTATTCCTATAGTTATGTAAACATCATAGCATGCAACACATAATTGCCATGTTCTTATGGAACGCCACTTTAAAATGAAAAGTTATTTCCATGATTTGGACTTTTTAACCATATTTCTTTCATTAACTTCAATTCAAAACTTTCTGCGTTTGTTTTTATTCATCTCACCTCCCACAATTATCATTGCATCCAAAACACAACTTGAAACCCCTCATAGAGCACGATAGTGAAATGATTTTTTTCTTTTTCGAATTTGCAAAGACATAGCTATATTTCGATTTCTGATATATCCAGAACATACTTGAAACAGTTACTAGTTGTTCCTACTTGATAAAAGTAATCTTGACATGCAACGTATAATACAAAGCATTTTGTGGGTTAACTTCCTGGATAAATTGTTTGAAGTTTTTTCTTGCTCGATTCGGAATCTTGGGCCTTTCGAAACAGTCTTTCTCAAATCAATTATTTAATCGGATGTCCTCTAATTTTTAAAGGACCATAACGACAGCACACCTATGCTTTGTACCAGAGATTATAGCACACCTATGCTTTTGTACTAGAAATCATGTGTATTTACCCACATGTCCGCTGACTTTGTTTCCTGAAATTATTTTTGTTCTTGATCTTGAACTTTTCGTTACCATGAAACAATTCAAAGAGTCTCGGGAAATTTGTTAAGCGGAATTCACCCCAAAACCTAATCATTATAAATGAATGCTTTGAACAAGTCTGGGGGAATTAGTGATCAATACCGGAGGACATGATAGTTTAGTTGTGGCGGACGATGCCTAGTTTCTTTTTGGGGTATTTCCTATCGACAGTTTGTTACTAGTATCGTTTTGCTACGTATTACATTGCCTACTAACGTCAAGTGTACGCAAATTGAGGCGATTCGCCCTAGTGAATTCGTTGTGTACTTTGACGGAATGAACATGAGCGTGGCAGTGCAAGTTTGATTGTTATTTTTTCTCGAAATGTTGCTACTTAACTAACTGCAGTCATGTGGGTTTTTCTTGTGTTTAAGTTGCTCATCTAAAATCAGCTTCCACAAGTACCGGGTGGGAGTCACGAGCCAATTACTTCCAACACAAAAGATTTTATTATGGTTTATAGGTATAAGTTCAATTATAACCTTCCCCAAATTTTTGAATGGGTAAGCAACACTTTTGCGTTTTAAATATTATCTCATTTAATTGCCCAGTTTATTACTTTCAGCTCCTCTAAATAAGAATTAATATTGGCTGCGATCATTTCGTATAGCGCTAACAGGCGCCTAGAAATGGTAGCAAACTCAAAAATCCAGATTAACCATAATGTTTTATTGGATAAAAACATTATGGTTAATGTTCACAACTAGAGTGAACACAACTATAGTGTTCGCTCTAGTTGTGAACATCAGAAATGTTGTAATTAATGTTTAAAAGCCATGACGAGTGTAATTTTCACCCTTTTCTCATTAGAATTAGGTAGCTCGGTACTTGACCTAAGTGACGAAATGTGTCTATAAAGTTCGACTTCAATATGTCAGGGTAAATATTTCCCCTGCTGCACACTAGTGAAGATAATCTATCAGCAACAAACGTAGACCTCATGCCGAGTGGCTTCGCCATTTGTAGGACGAGTCTCTTCTCCTGGTCTGCAAGTCTGAAACCATTGCGGCGGTCTAAGCCAAGCTCACTCTCCCATGCATAGGTGTAGCAAGATTCAATGATCCGCGTCTCCTTTGACTGGAAAACATGACGAGGTTCCTGCTCATAAAAGTATCCTCGTTAAAGTCTACCAGCGCTCCCGATGGTGATTTAAATGATATATTATTTGTCTGTTTGTTATAAGTTGTTAAACTTCACTCAGCGATTTGGCCACAGTATCGTGCCAAACATCGATACAGTATCACCCCCAGCATCGTGGCTATCATTGAGCACCGTTAATAACTGTCTAGAAAGGAGTGAACTAGCGAATCAATTATTTGCTGCTGCAGGGGCTTTGTCTCGATCCGGTGCTGCAGGCGCCTTAACTCGACCCAGTGCTGCAGACGCCTTGTCTCGACCCAGTGCTGCAGGCGCCTTGTCTCGATCCAGTGCTGCAGGCGCCTTGTTTCGACCCAGTGCACCAGACGATCTAATAATGCTGAATATAAACCTGAATGGAGCAACTTCCTGTTAAGGAAACAGTTTCAATGAGTTACGTCAATTTCTAGCTCGAGTTTCGAGCGTAATTTGTTGCCCAAAGTTGAGACTATTCTCACAGAACACGATACACAGGTTATGAGTCAATGCAATATAGAACTGATATGTTGCAGCTTCAGCACGGTTGAAGCCAAATGTTTCTGAGAAGAAACCAAATGAGAATACGGGAGAATATACATACTTACAATATCCGTAGGGAACAATTCAATGTTGGACATTTTCCACTCCTAAAGGCCTTATTAAAGGTAGTTAAAAACAGTTCGTTATCACGATTACTTAAATAGCAATTGACCCTATTTTTTTAAATATATTTTTATAAAGTAATACGTCAATGTAACGTTTTCAATTATCTGGGCATATTGAGTGTCATAATATATTTTCACTTGATTGATACATGTATAAATATATTTGCTACCCTAACAAGAATATCTCACGCTGATGAAGACTTGACACAACATGCCAACACAGCACAGACGTAGTCGAGCGTACACCGTCAAGTCGTGATATTTATGGTAGTGTTAGTAAAAAAATATCAAGATTTGACTGCAAGCATTCTCAAATTGCACCACGAACATGAGGTCAACAACATGAGTGGTGCCAAATTTGCTCCGATAGAAAAAGTCATACTATCGGTGATTCAGAGTGAACATCAATGGGATCGTCGGGCGGTTTCGCCGCCAAATGTTGTTTTGTTCAGGCGTACTTGCTGCCTCCAAACATTTGACAACCGCAGTGAACTCAGCTTTATTTCCTTTATTATTGGTCTCTTCAGGTGCACACGCCTTCAACAAATCATTGTTAAGAAGATGGGGGAGGAAGATGCTCAATTTCTCCACGTCGACATATCTCATCTCTCCAATGGAATGCGAGAACCAGCTGAAATGATAGTCGCAGCTGCCGAACGCATCGAGAATGTTGAGCCGGGCAAGATGTTGAGCCGGGCAAGATGTTGAGCCGGGCAAGATGTTGAGCCGGGCCAGATGTTGAGCCGGGCAAGATGTTGAGCCGGGCAAGATGTTGAGCCGGGCAAGATGTTGAGCCGGGCAAGATGTTGAGCCGGGCAAGATGTTGAGCTGGGCAAGATGTTGAGCCGGGCAAGATGTTGAGCCGGGCCAGATGTTGAGCCGGGCAAGATGTTGAGCCGGGCAAGATGTTGAGTCGGGCAAGATGTTGAGCCGGGCAAGATGTT
>SDVV010002484.1:0-22950 GCA_016164225.1 Gammarus roeselii | reverse complement strand
TAGGTCATGGGATGGTCCTCAATGACGTGTCGCTGGTTGGTCCACTCTGCTGAGGTGCTGGAATAGTATTAGGTCATGGGACGGTCCTCAATGACGTGTTGCTGTTTGGTCCACTCTGCTGAGGTGCTGGAATAGTATTAGGTCATGGGACGGTTATCAATGACGTGTTGCTGTTTGGTCCACTCTGCTGAGGTGCTGGAATAGTATTAGGTCATGGGACGGTCCTCAATGACGTGTTGCTGTTTGGTCCACTCTGCTGAGGTGCTGGAATAGTATTAGGTCATGGGACGGTCCTCAATGACGTGTTGCTGTTTGGTCCACTCTGCTGAGGTCCTGGAATAGTTGGACGAGCGCTGCACTGGTCTCTTGTTTCTGCACTCTCATTTGCTTCCAAGAATGCAACTTGTCCCTTGCATTCTAAATAGATTCATATTTTCTATACTCTTATTCCTTTCAATGTTTTGATCTGATTTTCGCACACCTTTCACTGGTATAAGTCACACTTAGTCCGACATGTTTTCGGGGTTTTCAATCGTTTTCAACCATGTTTAAAACAATGGAGAGCTTCTTTTTGTCGAGTTATTCGCCGTCGGATACCTCAATACACAGAAACATCTATCTTGGTTTCCGCCCTTCTCTTTTTCCCTTTCTAAGTCATTATTAAACCAGGTGTTCACCACTCCCACCTTTCGCGGCTGACAGAATATCTTCTTGAAGTCGTTGTTGGTCACTGTGTGCTGTCACGTCTAGTGGATCTTTGTCTGCCCCACTAAATTAACACTAAATAAATTAGGTTTCAAAAAGCATCCTCAGAACCTGTTGATTCAGCTACAATTAGGTTGTTGTTAATCTGGTGATGCCAAACATCTCGCTTAGTGGTACTGGGAAGGTGCATGCTGCTGCCGAAGTTAGACGAGGCAATTGTGCATGACCGGGATTGACATTCCCGTGCCCGTCAAGCCAATGAAGCCTATCAACAGCCACATACTTATTGTTGTTAGTTTATAAATTCCATATATACTTGTTAAGGTTTTAAACAAATATTACGGAAATCGATGCCGTCTGATAGCTTCTTGTTCATATCGCTCTTGCAAATTCTTTGTGGTTCTTCCTTAGTCAAGTTACGGGAATATTATTTCAAGAATTCCAACAAATGAAATAGGAGGCATTGTTATATAAGGTGCACGTCAATAGGCGTGTTCCACTAGGCATTATGAAGTACAAGAACGGTACAATGTATTTGACAATCCACGAGCCCGCATCATGCACCTTCACAACATAGTTTGATTCTCTGTTTGTTTTATAGCCAAGTGCTCACATGAAAATTGGTCAGCCGATGAGAAATCGTAGCGAAAGGAGGGAAAGCGTACCAAGCTCCTTTCAGGCGGCAATCAAATGAAGATTCGTGCATATTGGTTCATCTATGTTCCATATGCATGATCTACCTATAATGCGTTGTGAAAATTCTCCAACTATCCAGCGTGACCAGCTATGTGGCTGTAGTGCAGCATCTCGTATCATCATGAAGCCCAGTGTAAGCGCTCTAGCCAATCATGGTGCTCAGTTATGTGGCTGTAGTGCTGAACATCGCTTGGAAATGACATTAGATGCCTTGACACTACTCGGGTGTGGGATATTTCTTACGTGTGCTTTAGAAAAAAAAGTTCAATGCTATTGTACCGTGAGCAGCTTCAAGTAACGATGGAGTTCAACACGAAAATTTATTAAATTAAATTGAGTCAATCCTTCGAGAGGTACATAAAAAGTCTTACCATTCTCCCTTGACTGGCTAAAGATGGAGTATTGTATAGTAACTTCAACAACTGTTCGCAGAGGTTACCGTAATAGCCGTATTTAAAAAAAATCGGCCGTTGGGAAGATGCAATGGTGAGAAACAAAAGTGATAAACATTTTTTTTTAAAGAATTTCAGACTCGCGGTTTTGGTTGAAGGAAAGACGAGAGGGAAATTGACAAAAGGTTTCTTCATACACGGTTAAGTGATTTGCATGTTTTGTAGACGCTGCCTTTACCAATGTAATGCAGAACTATATTAATGCAGCACATTAACATTTGTTTATTTATTTCAGATGTCCGGTACATCGCGCACGTCACGCCCAAGCCAACCGGACGGAATAAATTCCAAGTTAAAGACAGTCGAGTATCTCCAAGACTGTTAACAGCAAGCGTGTTGTACATTGAAAACTATTGAAAAAAAAAAAAAAAAAAACGGAAGGTGGTCTCCAGGAGTTTACCGCCGGTGGACTACGGGGCTGGGTAGGAGCTCTTTGTTCCTCGACGTCCATTGAAGGGGACAGAGAGAGCTAGTAACCTAGAGACTCACCGCCACTCGAGCAGCAGTGGGTGCCTCACTCTCGCCGAGGAGGCTGTGGCGGGTGGGGTGACGAGTCTAAGATCGTCTTCAGATCATGTGAGGAGGGCAGAGAAGGACGATGGCCTTGACAAGGAGGATGACGAGGCAGTTAGAGCTCACATTGAAACCTGCACCAAGTTTGCAGGATGGAACCAGGACATGTCCTCGAACGGTCCAGTGCCGCCTGTTCGGAGAGCATCAGCAAACAGAAGGGTGTGAACCTCCGGGGGGGTTGACTGACCCTGGCTGGGGTATTTATTAGGGCTCACGGGGGAATTCAACATTCATGTGACCTTGTTATCACCTCATCGAGATAAATATCTACTCCTAAGGTAGCCACGCGGCTATCCTGAGTTCGACTAGTTTATGTTGGAAAGGAAACTTGTGAGAAAGTAGGAAAATTAATTGTAGAAGATGATCTAACAGACCCAGACTAGCGGGAGTAGTACAAGTCATAGGAAAGGAATTTGAACTGATTGTGAAATGATGATAAATTATTAGAACAAATACTCAAGGGCGAGCCAACTGACCATAACTGAGGATGCATTTAATGCGAACTGAAGAAGAAATGGGAAAAGGTAAATATTCAGGCATGCAATAATCTAATAAATGAATGAAGATGAGCAAAAGTCTGATCTGGCCAATTGAGGTGCAGGACTTGGAACAGCAAACTGTAAACCATCACTAAGCGTACACTCTAACGAACGTTTCAGGACGTTAACAACCATGTTTGGTCTGTCAAACAAGCCCTTGCCAAACGATCATAGTATTCGTTATTAAAAAAAGGCATTTAGGCAATCGTCAATATGAGAACAACTTCCCACAAAATGAAAACTCCATTCGATATGTTGGAGGGGTTTTTGTTAATTACCTCAAGCATTCTGTTGCATCTGCCATCAACGTCAGGCCGAGCCGCGATTGCTTACACCAGTTTAAAAGTTCATATGTTAACAGTTCGATCCGACAGTCAACGAACAAATGTTCGTTAGGTTGAGAGTTTTCGTTGACCAAAAATCATATCAAATACCAAAAGATTCGACTGAACGAAAAAGGGATATCCTGACGCGCTCGTTAGTAGGAGGACTACTGTAATTGAGTTAGACAACATACCACTTGTGCTTGTGAATGTTATAAGGAAATAACGAAAAAGTTTGGCTGTAAGATTTATTATGTTTGCAGGTTGTAATGATGTGAAATTCGATGATACTTCGACGTGATACTGCCAGTGACGTGATATTGCCAGTGACGTGATACTTCCAGAGACGGGATACTGTCAGTGACGTGATACTGCTGGTGACGGGATACTGCCAGTGACGGGATAAGTGTTCAATGAAATAGGTGTTGAGTGAAATAGGTGTTCAATGAAATAGGTTTTGAGTGAAATAGGTGTTGAGGGAAATAGGTGTTCAATGAAATAATTGTTAAGTGAAATAGGTGTTCAGTGAAATAGGTGTTGAGTGAAGTAGGTGTTCAATGAAATAGGTGTTGAGTGAAATAGGTGTTCAATGAAATAGGTGTTGAGTGAAATAGGTGTTCAATAAAATAGGTGTTGAGTGAAATTGATGTTCAATGAAATATGTGTTGAGTGAAATAGATGTTAAATGAAATAGGTGTTGGGTGAAATAGGACTTCAATGAAATAGGTGTTAAGTGAAATAGGTGTTCATTGAAATATGTGTTTAGTGAAATAGGTGTTAAGTGAAATAGGTGTTCAATGAAATAGGTGTTGAGTGCAATAGGTGTTCAATGAAATAGGTGTTGAGTGAAATAGGTGTTCAATGAAATAGGTGTTGAGGGAAATAGGTGTTCATTGAAATATGTGTTTAGTGAAATAGGTGTTAAGTGAAATAGGTGTTCAATGAAATAGGTGTTGAGTGGAATAGGTGTTCAATTAAATAGGTGTTGAGTTAAATATGTGTTCAATGAAACGTATTGAGTGAAATAGGTGTTCAATTAAATAGGTGTTTAGTGCAAAAGGAGTTCAATGAAATAGGTGTTGAGTGAAATAGGTGTTCAATGAAACAGGTGTCGAGTGAAATCGGTGTTCAATGAAATAGGTGTTGAGTGAAATAGGAGTTCAATGAAATAGGTGTTGCGTGAAACAGGCGTTCAATGAAATAGGTGCTGCGTGAAATAGGTGATCAATGAAATATGTGTTAAGTGAAATAGGTGTTGAGTGAAATAGGTGTTAGGTAAAATAGGTGTCCAATGAAATAGGTGTTAAGTGGAATATTTGTTAAGTGAAATAGGTGTTCAATGAAATAAGTGTTGAGAGTGAAATTGGTGTTCATTGAAATAGGTGTAGAGTGAAATAGGTGTTCAAGGAGATAGGTGTTGAGTGAAATAGGTGTTCAATGAAATAGGTGTTGGGTGAAATAGGTCTTCAATTAAATAGGTGTTGAGTGGAATAGGTGTTCAATTCAATAGATGATGAGTGAAATAGGTGTTCAATTAAACAGGTGTTGAGTGAAATAGGTGTTCAATGAAATAGGTGTTGAGTGAAATAGGTGTTCAATGAAATAGGTGTGGCGTGAAATAGGTGTTCAATGAAATATGTGTTGAGTGAAATAGGTATTCAATGAATTAGGTATTAAGTGAAATAGGTGTTAAGTGAAATAGGTGTTCAATGAACTAGGTGTTGAGTGATATAGGTGTTCAATGGAATAGGTGTTGAGTGAAATAGGTGTTCAATGAAATAGGTGTTGAGGGAAATAGGTGTTGAGTGTAATAGGTGTTAAGTGAAATAGGTGTTGAGAGTGAAATAGGTGTTCAATGAAATAGGTGCTGGGAGTGAAATTGGTGTTCATTGAAATAGTTGTTGAATGAAATAGGTGTTCAATGAAATAAGTGTTGAGTGAAATAGGTGTTCAATGAAATAGGTGTTGAGTGCAATAGGTGTTAAATGAAATAGGTGTCGAGTGAAATAGGTGTTCAATGAAATAGGTGTTAAGTGAAATAGGTGTTAAATGAAATAGGTGTTAAGTGAAAGGGGTGCTCTATGAAATAAGTGTTAAAAGAAATAGGTGTTAAGTGAAAAAAGTGTTCAATGAAACAGATTTTGAGTGAAATAGGTGTTCAATAAAATAGGTGTGGAGTTCAATAGGTGTTCAATGAAATAGGTGTCGAGTGAATTAATTGTTCAATGAAATAGGTGTTGAGTGAAATGGGTGTTCAATAAAGTAGGTGTTGAGTGAAATAGGTGTTCAATGAAATAGGTGCTGAGTGAAATAAGTATTCAATTTAATAGATGTTGAGTGTAATAGGCGTTCAATGCAGTAGGTGTTAAGTGAAATAGGTGTTAAATGAAATAATGTTAGGTGAAAGGGGTGCTCTATGAAATAAGTGTTAAAAGAAATAGGTGTTAAGTGAAAAAGGTGTTCAATGAAATAGATTTTGAGTGAAATAGTTGTTCAATAAAATATGTGTGGAGTTCATTAGGTGTTCAATGAAATAGGTGTCGAGTGAATTAATTGTTCAATGAAATAGGTGTTGAGTGAAATGGGTGTTCAATAAATTAGGTGTTGAGTGGAATAGGTGTTCAATGAAATAGGTGCTGAGTGAAATAGGTATTCAATTTAATAGATGTTGAGTGTAATAGGTGTTCAATGAAATAGGTGTTAAGTGAAATAGGTGTTCAACGAAATTGGTGTTAAGTGAAATAAGTGTTCAATGAAATAGGTGTTAAGGAAAAAATGTGTTGAGCGAGTTGCGTTGAGTGCAATATGTGCCACGGTATATAAAGAGTGCCGGTGTTACGAAGGGAACAATGATTTTATTTATAAGGGTTTCATATTTTCTATTCGAAGAAGGTTCTGCCCGTTTTGATGTATTATTGATGCCAGAAATAGAGACTTTTTGCCTTGTGTTTCCAATATCCCTGCAAGAAAATTGTACGTTTTTTAGTATGTTTATACATTTCCTTGTTTCCTAGAGGAGTGAAGAAACAGCCATATGTAAATGCACACTTGAAAAACTACATTCTGCCTGTAAAGATACGGAAGAAAAACGCGATATGAGCCGATCTCTGCTTTTATAATACATGCGATCCATTTGAACAATTACTGCGATGAAGCGAGAAATACTTTATTAATGTTTATCAGTACCTTTTTTATAGTTTGATTGTGCATAGTACCAAAAAAACATATGTACTATTCAGAACACAAGCATAAGGAACGTAGCTGTTGTTCGTTTGGTAACACGATGCCGGACAATTTTCAGCTAGGAGTAGATAACAGAGAATGATTTAGGCTAGGGAGTGCTTGAAGTGAAAGGTACTGGAATGCCATCACGTTAGGCTGATTTTAGAAGCTATTAAGAATGAATGAAAGAGAGACACGACACTGGCGCAGACGTGCAGGAGATGTTCTGTAGGCTTGAGTCAAAGCTCAGTAAGATGTGCGCGCAACCTATCTTGTTCCGGTCTGATTGTCAACTTGAAGTAACTGTATTATAGGCAAAGTAATGAGATTTTTCAGGTGTGGCATTACGAATAAGATCACAGTATAAAATGTTTTTACTAACCTGGCTCGCATGGGACTGCGACCTAGTGGAGGTGAGGAAATGAAGTTTTGGTTTTAGGGAATGGAAGATGTTAATCGTTTGAGGGATTTAGAGGAGTGATGTGGTGATGAATTTAAGTTATAAGGAACAAAAAGACTATCATGCATGTGGTTTGACTGCGCTGATGGGAGCAGAGAGGAGGCGGGTGTGACAGGCCAAAAGGAGAAGGAGGAAGACCTCAGAGACTATTTGTTTCAGTAACAGGACAGAAACAGGAAACATAACAGAAACATAACAGTAGTGCTGCATGCGGGAGGAAACATGACAGAAACATAAAAGTAGTGATGCATGCGTGAGGAAAAATTACATAAACATGACAGTAGTGATGCATGCGAGAGGAAACGTCACAGAACTATGACAGTAGTGATGCATGCGTGAGGAAATATGACATAAACATGACAGTAGTGATGCATGCGTGAGGAAATATGACATAAACATGACAGTAGTGATGCATGCGAAAGGAAACCTGACAGAAACATGACAGTAGTGATGCATACGGGAATAAACATGACAGAAACATGACATTAGTGATGCATTCGAGCGGAAACACGACAGAAACATGATAGTAGTGATGCATGCGAGAGGAAACATGACAGAAACATGACAGTAGTGATGCATGAGAGAGCAAAGCATGACAAAAACAGGACAGTAGTGATGCATGCGAGAGGAAACATGACAGAAACATGACAGAAGTGATGCATGCAAGAGGGAACATGACTGTAGCGATGCATGCAAGAGGAAACATGACAGAAACAGGACAGTAGTGATGCATGCGAGAGGAAACATGACAGAAACATGACAGAAGTGATGCATGCAAGAAGGAACATGACAGTAACGATGCATGCAAGAGGAAACATGACAGAAACATGACAGTAGTTCTGCATGCGAGAGGAAACATGACAGAAACATGACAGTAGTGATGCATGCGAGAGGAAACATGACAGTAGTGATGCATGGGAGAGGAAACATTACAGAAACATGACAGTAGTGATGCATGCATGAGTAAACATGACAGAAACATTACGGTAGTGATGCATGCGTGAGGAAACATGACAGTAGTGATGCATGACAGAGGAAACATTACAGTAACATGACAGTAGTGATGCTTGCGAGAGGAAACATGACAGAAACATGACAGTAGTGATGCATGCGAGAGGAAACATTACAGAAACATGACAGTAGTGATGCATGCGGGAGGAAACTTAGCCGAAACATGACAGTAGTGATGCATGCGGGAGGAAACATCACATAAACATGAAAGTAGTGAAGCATGCGGGAGGAAACCTGACAGAAACATGATAGTAGTGATGCATGCAAAGAGGAAACATGACAGTAGTGAGACCTGCGAGAAGAAACATGACAGAAACATGACAGTAGTGATGCATGCGGGAGGAAACATAACAGAAACATTACAGTATTAATGCATGCGGGAGAAAATATGACAGAAACATGACAGTAGGGATGCATGCAAGAGGAAACATGACAGTAGTAATGCATGCGGGAGGAAACAAGACTGAAATACGACAGTAGTGATGCATGCGGGAGGAAACATGAGAGTAACATGACAGTAGTGATGCATGCGGGAGGAAAAATGACAGGAACATGACAGTAGTGATGCATGCGGGAGTAAAAATGGTTGAGAGATGACAGTAGTGATGCATGCGAGAGAAAAAATGACAGAAACATGACAATAGTGATGCATGCGGGAGAAAAAATGACAGAAACATGACATTAGTGATGCATGCGGAAGAAAAAATTACAGAAACATGACTGCTGTGATGCATGCGAGAGGAAAAATGACAGAAACATGACAGTAGTGATGCATGCGGGAGGAAACATGACAGAAACATGACAGTAGTGATGTATGAGGGAGGATGGAATCAGAAATGGACATGAACTGCTAGTGTAACTTGTTATGAAAGTACTTCGGACAAAGGAAGAGAAAGAATGAAGAGAATTTGGTAGTAATATGAAAATAATGCTTAGTGAAAAATATTTTGAGGGAGGCCGTGATGTAGATAAGTGAATAAATGATTGTGATATAGATTGCATTGTGGTTGAGGCGAGAGAGGAGGCATCGCGGTTGAGGCGAGAGAGGAGGCTACGCGATTGAGGCGAGAGAGGAGGCATCGCGTTTGAGGCGAGAGAGGGGGCAAGAGATAGAAGAGAGTGGAGATCGTGAAGGAAATGCAGTGTTTGGCGTGGATACGAAATGCTTCCCAGCATTTATTTGGTACGTTGTCAAACGCGCTAGTAGGGAGCGCAAAAATCTTCTGTTGTGGTCACTGAGTAATGGTTTTAGTGCTGGTCTTGCTACCAGCGAAGCCTGTTAGATCCTAATTTACTGAACTGATATTTTTGCTCGGAATGAAGTTACCTATTTCATAAGTTAAAATAAACCAGTCCTGTGAATACACAGCATGCGTTCTAGCCCGAAAACATTATGAGTATACTCGTCTTAATGTGTGTGTTACATGGTGCAGTGTATCCGTCGGCCTGTGTATGGAATAATACACAAACGGTTCTTAGTGTACCCAACTTGCTCCGTTACTGAACAGCTGAAACCAGGGTTAATCACACTAACCCCACCATCCCCACTAATGCAATGTTGACTGAGTTATCAATACACTTTCTGCACTCTGGAACTCTGTCGATGATACTTTTAATGATACTTTTCTCTTCCACAGACAGAAAATAAAACTTTTGATTTGCTATAGGCAGAACAATGTGGACAAGAATCTATTGATTATCCAAAGGTTATGCAAGGAATCGACAAAATAGTGATTTGAAACAGAGGTTCAGCAGTTGATTCAGAAGTATTCACAATAAAGGTCAAAATGGCTCTCACAACCTTTTCCCCACTGATGGCCAACCTCACACAGCCACTCACCACAAATATCATCACTACAAACTTCACCACTCTTCCTTTCCTAACGCTTGGTAACGCCACTACGGATCTTCCTTTTCTCAACCCAGATCCAAGTTTATTTTTCACCAACCCGCCTTCTTTCCTCTCCGATTCCTCTAACATTGACAACAACGCCTTTCCAAGCTATGATTACACTTTCCCTGGAGCTGAGAGCGCTAACAGTTCGACCTCCAACGATGACACCCACAACATTACAAGTAACACAGAGGAAGAAGAGATCAATCCATTCCTGGCGAATGACTACAACTTCTACGACTACAACCCTTACGACCCCAACGCAACCTCTGTCCAGGAACCCTATGACTATTCTACGTCAAACGAAGCTTCAGATACCGTGGACTCTGGTGCGAAGCGGATCGAGGCGTTGAAGAAGTGGGACGGAGTAAACAGTCCACCCCCCATCAAGCCCGTCGCTTACAACGCTCTCACCGACCTGAACCCGTGGTTTCTGTGGACGCCTCCTTTTTTTTGCTTGATGGCCCTGTGCCTTGTCGTTCTGCCATGCATCATCTTCAAGATTAGGGATGACATCCGAGAGAAGCAAGGCATGGAACGAAAATACGGGAGCTTCAGGAGAAAGAGTATCATTCGCAGGATGGCAGAAGAGGTGAGGATTCATTTCAGTGAGCTCTGAATAAAACTAGTCAGAGGAGGTGGTTAATTATTGTCTGGCAGTCGTTCTGTAGTGTTCGTATCATTCAAGTTGCTAGAGGTAGCCATGCGAAAGTCGAGTTTAGATTTGAACTGGTCGTGTGATGAGTTGAAGTAGTCGAGTTTCCAGTGGAGGTTTCTACAGCGTTGACTTAAATTATTCCAAATGTTCGGTTACACGTTGAAATAATCGAATATTTAGGTAAAATTGCGGGTTTCGGGTAACAAGAAACTAGTTTCGAGTTTCAAATGCAATTTTCCTGTATCTAAAAGTGAGTTGCAAGTTACGAAAAGGAATTCAAGTTGCAAAACGACATTTGGATTCAAGATAAGAGATTCTGAGTAACGAAAAGCTAGTTTCGAGTTACTAAAAGCAAATTTCAGGTTACACTAAGCTAGTTTTTAGTTACTGAAAGGGAATTTCAGGTTACACTAAGCTAGTTTTTAGTTACTGAAAGGGAATTTCAGGTTACACTAAGCTAGTTTTTAGTTACTGAAAGGGAATTTCATTAACTATCTTATTCTAGGTAATGCCCTTTCATCTTGTTCCGCAAAGTCAATTCGGAAAAGTCGTTCAGTGAGTTTTTCTTCCTACCCAAATCTTCTATGAATTTGACGTATTATGGCTCATTGAGGTTATGTACCGTAGAGAGCAAAAATTTGTTTATGATTGGTCTGTAACAGGAAAAAACTTATTCGACTTTCTCCACGTGGAATTTAACTTCACATAAAATTTTCTCACAGTACCATGTGTGGACAAAGCCTCTTAATGGGTAACATTAATCAAATTTCCGAATGAGTTCAAATATAGAACGGAAAAGTGGACATTAAAGATTTCACTTAGTTTTAAATCATAAACGAATTTTCGTTCGCTACTGTACATACGATCGCGACTTATTTGCTCCTAGAACAAAACTTAATATTAGTGTTTCATAGTATCACGTAATGAAACAAGAAAATTACGATCAATTTGCTTACAAAATTGGTGCAAATAATATGCATGGGATTAACCGATGCCAAGCCAATTCATGTGGACTCCACACGCCAACACCAATCATTTGTTTATCCTTTATTGCGAAATGGTCACCAAGTTGTACGGGTAGAGAGCAAGCTTGGCTGGAAATTCATGTCAGCAACAAGGTTCGACAGTTTCCCCTGGTTCATCCCCACCGTATCATAGGTGCCGACCTCTTCCCTACGCATCCGGTCCGCTAGCTTAGAGAGAGATACCGCTCCAGGGCCGCGTCAAGTTCACTGTCACCACCAGTCTCCTCTCGGTCCTGTTCTTTGGAAGCAGTTACGCTTCCTCCACACTGATACCTGTGCCATTCAATGCACGATTTTCCCCATTCATTCATTTCATCGCTATCTCTATTTAAGTCGCTTTCCATTCACTTTTCCATTCTTTTTCTTTTACGCTAATATCCCAGCATTCATTCTCTCCATGTATCCAAACCACCTCATAACTCTCCACATCAACCAGCCTCGGTCCGATCCCATATTCCCATTCCTGATGATTTCCCTCCATTCGTGTTTCTTCTGCCATGATTATCAATTATCTCATCTCTAATACATTCAAATTTAATTGTTCTCACTCCAGATGTTTCTGCATTGTACAGCACAGCTGGTTTTATGTGTGGGTACACACACAGACTTTGTTACTTCCACACCTTAGGGTCCTGCAACGCAACATATGTCAGTCACAAATTTGCTCAGCTGCATTTCCAGCTTCTCAGAACACAATATTTTTTAAACTATTCTTTATCTAGGCCTACAATACCAGACTCTAATTTTATGTTCTTCCTTCCAGAGGATGCGGGTTGAGAACATGGAGTGTCAGGCAGCCGCCGCCTCCGCTCTCCCCACGCTGGCCGGGAACGCGTACAGCGGTGAGGAATGACACTCCTGCGACGGAGTGTGTACTCGTACCCACGTGTCCGTCCTTTATAAGTTATATTAAGAAAAATACTATAAAAAGGAACATATGTGGGTCAGTGTAGCAAGTGCATGTTATAGCAGTTTATTGCGTGCTTTGTCTAGATTAGGTCGTGTAACTGTTTCTAAACTCAATGAAGCCAGTCAGTACTCGATAAAACAAGTATCCTGCTCTGATGTCAATAACATCATTTGTGTTATTTGACATAAAAAAATTATTTAAGTAAATAGATTAGTCCTGATGTCTTGATAACAAATATGTAGTAAGGATACTTTTTGAAAACCGTGAGCTCTTGAAAAGGAAATCCAATAGAAGTGGTTAATAGGAGTGCGAAACGCTAATTTGGTCTGGTCTACGGAAGTTTGCTCACAATATTTCATCGGTGACCGAAGTCATTCGGGCGGGTGGCTTACGGGTGGCTTACGAGTGGCTTACGGCTAACGGGTGACTCATTCGGACGAACGGACATACAGCTTTTGGATTATTCATAAGGTTTAGGTTTGCATATTCACATATAGGTTACCGTTGTTATTTTTTATCGCATTTTCAATGCTAGACATACTGTATTAAAATTCATTGCATGTCATGTTGCATATTTGCAATTGTATTGCTAGTCCTCTGAGTGCTTAGGGATAATAATAATATACAATAATAAAATTATTTTATTGATAATAAATCAAAAAGGTGAATAATAATTTACATGCAGTGTGAAAGGTTGAAGCCCCACACATATTCTGCTTGCGCGAATGTTTATTTCCGGACACGTTCATGATAAATGTTTCAACCTTGGTATAGACAATACGCAGAGTAGAGGCAGCAAGCTCCACAAACCAAGGATTGATCACTTTGGATCGGTTTCTGTATACAAGCTGTATTTTTGCATGAGTATTTTAAGACGATGCTATATTTCCTATATATATTTTTGAATTGAACCCAAACGAAGAAGAAAAAGTAGTGTTTGTTATCGTTTTTGAATATTAGGATCCAATAAACGATTTTATTTGAATCGCTTTCGCCGTTAACAATCATGCAGCCGTTCGTTGGATGCATGGGTATTGTTTTGTCAATAAGTCGATTGAACATGTATTCAATCATGTCATTGTTTTTTGTGAGCATTTTATTTGGAGCAAGCAAAGCTGTAGGGTATGGTATGACCGTTTTACACCATATTTACATGAATCAACTAAATTGATGTATTCTTCATTGCCACGCGTTAGAAGAACGCTACTTGGTTTTGCCAGCTCCAATCGTCTATTCACGCTGACATTATCTAATAGATAACTATTGCTACCGGCTACATTGAAGTTTAGTGGTCTCACCATATGTATACCATGACGTACATTTTCTTGAATCCAAACCTCATTTTCGTCCTGATTAGCAAAATTCGTTGCGACGATGGTATCTAGAATGGGCGTTTGAAGTGATTTATACATAATATTCATCTCTTTATTATTTAGATCAGAGCTCTTCATGGATGTACAGGCGTTGAGATTATTTAGTAGTCCTGTATAACTATTTCCTTCACACTTAACACAATTTAGGAATAGAGAATGACTGGAACATGTGATGAACAAATCCGTCAACGAGTGTAACATGTGTAGCGGCAGTCAACGTCCTTTCATCTGCAAACATTGTATTCTACGTAGAATATTTTATTGATATGGATGAAAAAGTCGGTCATGAAACTGCTTTGTTTGTTCCCAGCGAAAATATCTAATTCAATACATTGGAATAACACATCTCCGAGCTAGAAATCAATATCAGAAAAAGTCTGTTAAGAAAACGAGTAGTTAGAGATGAAGGAGAATTGTTTGAATATGATAGTGCCACACAAAGCATAAAGTTTAACGCCTTTATTCTACAAAACATGTCGAATTCAAATATACTGAAGCTACGGTGAATTGGTACTTTGTTGGAGATTAATCGGCTGATTTAATGGGGGGAGCGATGTGTAAATATAATGTAGGTGGACGATAATGTACGCTACATGAACGTGTACTCAGATATTGTTTCACGCAGTTTTATGGGTCAAAATTCTTGATGTTATTCCGATTTAGCAAGTTAAAATTCTTGATGTTATACCAATTCATAAATCCTTTATTGACGTCTGCACATGTCAGATATAAAAAAATTACAGCGTAGTCATATTGATTCCATTTCCATCGATCTACGAGATGGTGTTGGCGGTATCATCCCGTTCAAGGATGGTGGATCGAACCTATGCGTGTTGCATTTTGAAAGAAGCTAGAGCCATATAAATGTAACACTGGATATAAATAAGGTCATTTAGGATTTAGCAATCATGAGGGTGGAATATGCATATCCGTCCTATAAACAATACGGAGCTTCATTCGCGAAACATGACAAAATACGCGGTGGTAGTTTACATGATATCGACCGATTCACAAGTCCGATATCGTACCAGAGGGGTTGCGGTTTCTTCTCCACCATAGCTAGTCTTGTAAGACGTACATTGCATTTTCTATGAAAAACCGTACTGCCTGCAGCTGCCGATATGGCACGAAACATGGCACACGATTACTCGGAGCAGAAAGATATGCAGAAATCAACCAAGGAATATGGGATTGCTACAATCAAGAATGTTATAAAAAAAGCCATGGCTGGAGGCAGGGTTGCATGAAAAGTAGCAAAAAAACATAAGCCAAAGAAGTACCGTGGAAGAAAGATGGAGTCGTGTCGTCCATTATTTAATTGCTAATAAATACCACTGTCCATGCACCATTAACGCTAGTTTCCGGTGAGGTTCTATACCGAAAACATGCTTGGTGGATCATCTCTCAACATGACAGGGCTAGAAGCCCCTGCGGGAAACTATGAAATGTTCGTGACTGATATGTTTCTCTCCGTCATCAAGAAATATTTAATTGAATCAAGTATCGAGTCGAAATAGAAAGAAATTACCTAAGTACAAATAGCAGCCTGTATGATGGTAGAATGCCGATTTCTTTACCGAATTTCATATTCCCGGGTCTGATAATGAAATGCTCGACTTGAGCTCGTTAACTGCAGAAGTGAAAATCCGTATAAGAAAGGCAGATGGAAGCACGTTGGCCGCGCTGCACATGTTACACTCGTTGACGGATTTTTTCATCGCATGTTTTAAAGTCACTCTTTATTCCTAAATGGTGTTCAGTGTGAAGGAGACAGTTATACAGGACTACTAAATAATCTCAACGCCTATATATCCATGAAAAGCTCCGATCTAAATAAGAAATGGTTTAATATTATGTATAAATCCATTTAAACGCCCATTCCAGTTACCATCGTTGCAGCGAATTTGCTAATCAAAACGAAAATGAGGTTTGGATTGAAGAAAGTGTACGTCATGGTATACATATGGTGGGACCACTAAACTTTGATGTAGCCGGTAGCAATAGTTATCTATTGGATAATGTCAGCGTAAATATACGATTGGAGCTGGCAAAACCAAGTAGCGTTCTTCTAATGCATGACAAGGAAGAATACATCTATTTAGTAGATTCATGTTAATTATGGTGTATGAAGGTTATACCATACCCTACAGCTTTTCTTGCTCTAAATAAAGCGCTCACAAAAAACAATGACATGATTGAATACATGTTCGATCGACCTATTGTCAAAACAATCGTATTTCCTACGGGTAAAAACTCCATCTCCATTCAACGGGGTTGTTCCACATAAATTAGCCTTATCTCTCATTGTTCAAGCGGCCAATAACGGAGCATTTGTTTGCAATCCAAATTACTTCCAGCATAATGACATCACAAACATTATCGTCGATGTAAGAGGAAACTGCGTTACCAACATTAGATCATCGTTTCCCAGAGAGTGCGCCCAAGCATACCATCAAACACATTCGGCTGTAGGGACACGTAACAGCCCTCATCTCAACATAAGACAATATTTTCCTGCAGAAAGAACTATATTTGTTATAGATACAAGGCCAACTGACTCTGAAGATGTCATTAACCCAGAAAAATGAGCAAACATACGTATAACAGTGAATTGCGAAACTCCACCCACTACGAATAAGATCTTGTTCCTGGTAGGTTATACACTCGGTGTTATCCAAATAAATTCGGTAAGATGTGTATTCCTCAACTGTCCACAGTAAACATGGATAATAATCTAATTGAGAAGGTATCCATGAGCGATCCAAGTATGAAATGGGTCTATATCGGGTGTTTTGCTGAAAACAGAATGCCCATGCATCTAATGAACGGTTACATGATTGTTAACAGCGAAAGCGATTATAATAAAATGGGTCATTGGATCTTAATATTCAAAAACGATAACAAACACTACTTTTTTAATTCGTTTGGGTACAATCCAAAAATATATGGAGGAAATATAGCATTGTATTATAATACTCATGCAAAAATACAACTTGTACTACAGAAACTGATCCAAAGTGTTCAATCTTTGTTTTTTTGGAGCTTGCTGCCACTACTTTGCGTATTATCTATGTCAAAAAGATAATTGAGCGGTTTTCCAACATCGAACGACGTAGAAATGATACCAAGGTTGAAAAATTCATCATGAACGTGTCCGTAAATCAACATTTGTGCAAGCAGAATATGTGTGAGGTTTTAACTTATAATACTGCAAATGCTTATTATTATGTTCATGTTGGACTTATTATCGATAAAATTATCCTCTAAATGTATGTTATTATATTTCTCCTAAGCACTCAGAGAACTAGCAATGAAATTGCAGGTATGCAACATGACATGCACCGAATTGCAATACAGTATACCTTACATTGAAAATGCGATAAAAAATACCAAGGTAACCTATATATAAATATGTAAACCTATACCTTACGAATAATCCGAAAGCTGTATGTCCGTCCGTCCTAATGAGTCACCCGTTAGCTGTAAGTCACCCGTAAGCCACCCGTAAGCCACGCTCGAATGACTCCGGTTGCCGCTGAAATGTTATGTGCCAACTCCCTATTAACTAATAATAGACTGTTGGCCGTGCACTGAAGCGGAAATGGCAGAACCATTGGTCGTCCAATACAGAGTTCAAAATTTTATTTTGAAACGACATGAACATCCACAATGGTAAAGTAATTCAGACCAAAACGATTGCCTTGGACAAAATGACTTATACCTCGTCTGACGTAACTGAAGTTACGCTTGAGCTGTATTTGAGAACATGTCAAGCCATTTGTTTAAGAAACCGAAACAACGGCAGCTGAATAAAGCTGTAACCAACTCAACAATCTGTAGTTATATCATTTACTGGAATGTGTAAACTATTGCAGAAGAAGTGGTAAATTCATGCTCGTTGCAACCGTATACATTCATCACTAGAGAACCTACTTCAGCTGACCTCGAGCTTATGAAAGTTAACAGATCATCCAGGCGATCCAGCCGAGCAGGGCTTTGAGACGACTGATTTAGATGCAATGAGGCTGGATGTTGGGCTGGTTTAATCAACCAGCTCCCCCGACGGATGTGGGAAGGGGCTCGTTGGAGCCGAAGTTCGACGAGACAATTGTGAAATAAGGGGACTGACATTCTCGTGGCAGAAACCATTGAAGCCTTAAAAAAACATTCGTGAAATTATTAGTTAATGACTTCTTTAGTGACTTGTAAGGTTTTAAGACAAACATAGGCAATTGGTGCTGCCTGATTGTCAGTTTATCATGTCGCCTTTGCTTTTTTTGTGGTTCTTTGTTTAACCAGTTCTAGGAATACTACTTTCATGATTCCAACAAATGAGACAGTGTACATCGGTACGGTTTGGGCCTGACTACATTTGGGTTCCCTCCAAGCATTATGAAGTGCAAGCGCCGTAGACCGGCTCTCATAATCCGGGTATCCGAATTATACACCTGCAAAGCAAAGATTGATCCGATGCATTATTTTATATAGCTGCTTCTTACATGACAACAGGTCAGTCGATGAGCAGCAGTAGTAAATGGATACTCAAAACTGTGTATTGCGAACACCTTAACGCTGTGCTGTTTCTGTAACTAGACCAGTTATTCCACGTTAGTCGCATTAACTTTGGACTGATGCGATCATCCCTGTGTTCAAGGCAAAATATTGAGTTTCATATGCCCATGACCACCGCAAATGAACTTGTCCAAAATTCCTTCGATAAGTGCGATAGAAGTTTTACAATGCACACTAGACTGACTAAACAACATAATTACTATATTTACAGAAAAGCCGTGCGCAATGGTGAATGCTATAGAGAGTTCCAAAAGTTCGTCCCATGGAAGGCTGCAATAGTTAGAAGTAATGTCAAAAAACATTCTTGTTCCCTATCAAACTCACAATTCTGACGTTAGGATAGACGAGTGGTAAATATATTAAATATTCCTTTATGCGCTTAGAAGAGATCTTCTTGTTTAGTAGACAAGGATGCTGGTTTAGCTTTAAGGTAGTTCCACACTATATTACTGCAATACATTAACATCTGTTTCTTTATTTCAGATAACCAGTACGCTGCGCACGAGGCACCCAAAGCAAACGGGCAAAAGAAATCCCAAGTTAAGAACAGCAGAGTATCTCCAGGTCTTGTAAAAGAAAGCGCGTTGTACATCGAAGAAAACAATTTAAGTAAGAATAAAGAAAATGGAAAGGTGATCTCCAAGCACTTGACAGTGGGCGAACCCCCGGTGGACTACGTGGTAGAGATGGACGTCATGGCTCCTCAGAGTCCTGTCAAGGAGGATGGGGGGTATAAAAACTTGGAGCTTCACCGCCACTCGAGTAGCAGTGGGTCCCTCACTCCAGCGGAAGAGGCTGCGGCGAGTGTAGAGACGAGTCTAGGATCGTCTTCAGAGCCTGAGAGGAGGGCGGAGAGGGATGAGGGCAGTGAGGAGGAGGAAGACAAGGAAGTTCAAGCTCACAGGAGTGGGAACTTCAGCAGCGCCCCAAAAACCTACACCAAATTTACAGGGTGGAACCGTGACTTGTACTCGAACGACGCTGGCTGCGGGCCTCCTGTTCGCAAAAGCACCAGTAAACAGGAGGGAGGCAGTCCTCCAGGAGGGTCGACTGATCCTGACTGGGGAATATATTAGACCTCATGGAAGAATTTAAGCTACGTATGAGCTTGTTATACGCTCATCGAGATGACTAACTACGATCGAGGTAGTCACGCGGCTATTCAGGGTTCGAATAATTTGGGTTGAAAGGGAATTTGCGAAAAATGCAGAAAGCTGTCAATGGATGCATGATCTAACGGACCCAAACTAAGAGCTCTATAACAAGGCCTGTAAAAAGATCTGGTTAGGTTGAAATGGAAGCAAATTCTCAAGAATGACCTAACAGACCCTGACTGAGGATGTATTGAACAACATACAATAATAGTATGGGTTCCCAAAAAGATATTAGGGAAAAAATATAAGTTTCAAGGATGCAATAACCTTATACGTGAATGAAGATGGATAAAATTCTGACAAAGGCTATTATTTGAAATCATCGTATGGGTTTGACGACGGAACTCCTTGCATGAAACTGCAAGGCATTATACACAAAACCCCAACTCAAACTATACTCTACTTAATGTTTCAACCCGTCACTGATCACTATGAATTGTCAAATATACCCCAACTTGATGAACATTGAGTTCATCACGGTGATTTTCTTAGGTAATCGCAAACCGACGAACAATTTCCCATCAAACGAACATTTTGTTTGCTCTGTCATGGGTTATTAGTTTGCCGTGTCATGGGGTATTTGTTTGGTCGCAGTGCCCTTCTTGCTCGTCGAAAAATGTTGCATCGACCCTCTACTCGGCTGGCACGAAGCAGCTCCTTCAAGTTGAGGAATTAATTCGTTAACATTTGATCCTCCAGAGAACGAACAAATGTTCGTTGAGTTGAGAGCCTTTCGATAGTCGGAAAGATTTCCCACTAACGAGATATTCGACTTAACGAGTACGAGATCCCCCGTAATTTTCATGAAAAGAAACTTCTGTACTTATCCTGGAAAACATACCATTCGGCTCTGTGAATGTTTTTAGAAAAGAATGGAAACTTTTGAATATTAGATGCATTATGCTTGCAGGTTTTAATTATTTGTGATGCAGAGATATTTTCGAGGGTATTCAACCTAAGCCTGTGAGCATTTGAACATGTGCAATGATGCACATAGCACTGTATATCGGTGAAGTGGGAGTAACCTAATACGGGAAGAGCAAAGTGATTCAACTGCATAGGAATTGTGAATATTATTGACCATGCAATATTTTCTGACCTCGAAAAATAGTTTAGTAGTTCATTTGATGGAAGAATAAGTTCGAGTGGTTCTTTAATATGTGAAGTGATGTTCCTCAGTCGCTGCCATCAATAGGAATGTCCCGTACTTGCAGGTTCTAAGGAGAGTTGAGTGCAAATACTGCCATATATTCGACAAAGTTGTCATAAATATGATATTATTTGCTTATGCAAGTACAATCGTATATTTGTGCAAATACTATCATATATTTATGCAAATACTATCATAAATTTGTGCAAATACTATCATATATTTATGCAAATACTATCATATATTTGTGCAAATACTATCTTATATTTGTGCAAATACTATCATATATTTGTGCAAATACTATCTTATATTTGTGCAAATACTATCATATATTTATGCAAATACTATCATATATTTGTGCAAATACTATCATATATTTGTGCAAATACTATCTTATATTTGTGCAAATACTATCATATATTTGTGCAAATACTATCATATATTTGTGCAAATACTATCATATATTTGACAAAGTTGCTATGGTACTGTGGACCACGAGTGCCTCAGCTGTGATACTGTAACTGAAGTAATCATCAGCGGCGTGTTGCTGTCAGTAACGTGATACAGTCAGTGACGTGATACTGTCAGTGACTTGGTACTGTCGGTGACGTGACACTGTCAGTAACGTGACACTGTCAGTGACGTGATACTGTACGTGACGTGATACTGTTTGAGACGTGATACTGTCAGTGACGTGATACTGTTAGTGACGTGATGCTGTCAGTGGCGTGATACTGTCAGTTGCATGATACTGTTAGTGACGTGATGCTGTCAGTGACGTGATACTGTTAGTGACGTGATGCTGTCAGTGGCGTGATACTGTCAGTGGCGTGATACAGTCAATGACGTAAAACTGTCAGTGTCGTGATGCTGTCAAGGACGTGATACTGCCAGTGACGTGATACAGACAGTGACCTTATACAGTCAGTGACGTGATACTGTCAGTGACGTGATACTGTCGATGACGTGATACTATCAATGCCTTAATACTGTCAGTGACGTGATACTGGTAGTGACGTGTTACTGTTCGTGACGTGATACTGTCAGTGACGTGTTACTGTCAACGACGTGATAATATCAATGACTTAATACTGTCAGTGACGTGACACTGTCTGTGACGTGCTACTGCCAGTGACGTGATACTGTTTGTGACGTGTTACTGTCAGTGACGGGATACAGCCAGTGACGTAATACTGTCAGTGACGTGATACTGTCTGTGACGTGTTACTGTCAGTGACGTAATACAAACAGTGACGTGATACTGTCTGTGACGTGTTGCTGTTAGTGACGTGATACTATCTGTGACGTGTGACTGTCAGTGACGTGATACTGTCCATGACGTTGTACTGCCAGTGACGTGATACATCCAGTAACGTAATACTGTCAGTGACGTGATACTGTGTGTGACGTGTTACTCTCAGTGACGTGATACAGCCAGTGACGTGATACTGCCAGTGACGTGATGCTGTCAGTGACTTGGTACTGTCAGTAACGTGATAGTATCAGTAACGTGACACTGTCAGTGACGTGATACCGTCTGTGACGTGTTACTGTCAGTGACGTGATACAGCCAGTGACGTGATACTGTCAGGGACGTGATGCTGCCAGGGTCGGATGGCTTCATCATAGACGGTCGTGATTTTGTTCGGTGTTAAGTTTATGTGCCAAATTTATGAGCGTCATTAAAGAATAATATGCACAACAGCTACTGAAAATTGGTTCACGTTGTCAATTTTGCCAGCATTACAAAATGTTTTGTTCTAATCAGTAATATATCTGAGTTAGCAGTAGGTTTACAACAGTGACTAAGAAATTGATGGCACATCTTCTCAGGTGTGATTTAAATGGGAGTGAAGAGCTGATATTAGTGAAATTAGTTTTTTATAAATATAGAATGTGATAAATATATTTTCGGTGGACTGTCCAAGGCCTGAGGCCAGAGTATTTGAAGACGTTTCACTGGTAGCAATATCTAATGCCATTTCATTCAATGTTTCTGTGATAATATCTACTGTTTAGAGATGGAAAATGCTTGCCTTGTGGAGATCAAGAAGTGGGTATTTTTATGCTCTCGTACTATGAATAAAATTGTAGTTTTGAATGACACTTTATGTATTAGCAGGGGTATGGGAGCTTGATGGATTTTTTAAGGTTGTTCGATCGCTATTATGTTACGGTAGACTGACAGACAAAGTCGGGCAGTGCATAATAGCTGCGGCATCAGTATGTATAT
>SDVV010002483.1:0-22950 GCA_016164225.1 Gammarus roeselii | reverse complement strand
TATAGACATGCAGTGTATCGGTGCTTGACTCTTGCCACAGACTCGCTGCACTGTTATAGACATGCAGTGTATCGGTGCTTGACTCTTGCCACAGACTCATTGCACTGTTATTGGCATGCAGTGTATCGGTGCTTGACTCTTGCCACAGACTCGTTGCACTGTTATAGACATGCAGTGTATCGGTGCTTGACTCTTGCCACAGACTTGTTGCACTGTTATAAACATGCAGTGTATCGGTGCTTGACTCTTGCCACAGACTCGTTGCACTGTTATTGACATGCAGTGTACCGGTGCTTGACTCTTGCCACAGACTCGTTGCACTGTTATAGACATGCAGTGTATCGGTGCTTGACTCTCGCCACAGACTCGTTGCAGTGTTATAGACATTAACTTAGTTTCAATAAGTAGTCCTCACGCCCATTCATGGGATAACAAAGTTTTTATGGGCTCCGCACTGCGCTGTCTTAGAGAAATGTGCTATGAGCCATGATTTAACAAGCAATGTTATGATCCAATGATTACCGGTGATAGGAGTAAATTAAGAGCTCGGGTCTGGCGGTCATTTAATGTCTGATACTCTGAAATATGAACCTCTCATTATATCCTTATCAAAAGCCAACAATCACCATGAAACAATAGAATTGTTCTGTTCTTGCCGCCTCTTCGAGTCTGTTACAGAGTGCGCCCGCTGTCTGCAATACGCTGAGTGAGCGTGAGCGCATGCGCTGTGAGCTGCGAATAATTCCATCCGACGACTTCGTCTTCTACGGACTACCGTCATCTTCTGGTGGATGTCTTCCCCACGTTATCATTGTTCAGTTAGCTGTTTTTCAATAGGAACAGCATATTTATAACAATTTTGATTTATTTCAGATTTCGGCTGGAACAAAGGACCAGCCCTGATAGAGGCTCCGTTACCATTTCCCACGTGTTGGAGTACGAGCAGCGGTGGCACTTCACAAACTATGTAATCTCTAGACAACGCCCCAAGGTTTTTTGTTTGCAGGACCTAATTTAACGGTATACCGAATATGATGTAACTATTTTCGTAGTTCAATTAATTTCAATTAAAATGAGATTGTCACTGAGTCCTTACATTTTCGGAACAGCTCATTTGTTACAATCAGTGAACTGACTGAAAAGATTTTAATTGTTTCAATGTGTAATGTGCTGTTCATTGGAACATATCAATATTTTCCCACAGCACTGATATATGAATAATGTTCTGAACGTAATACCTGCAATACCTGTTATATAGTATTGCGGTTCAAGTGGCAGGGGCTGGTCCCGGGTGATTATTTCAATTATTATTAACTCATGTACGCTGCCAACGAACGATTAAGTAATATATGGCATCGAACGACCCAAATGACTAGTTTACGCTTGACATGACCAGTTTACCCAGAACAGAAGACAATCAGGAAGATTGAATGGCTGTCATGCTGCTAATCCTGTGATAGTTCATTATAGACGGCACTTGGAAATGAAAGGCCGCTAAGCTGCTAGTCCTGTTCTAGTTCACTGTATACGTCACTTGGACAAGAATGGCGGACATGCTGCTCGTCTGTGCTAGTTCTTTATATACGCATCTTGGACATGAAAGGCCGCCATGCTGCTCGTCTGTGCTAGTTCATTATATTCGTCACTTGGACATGAAAGCCCGCCATGCTGCTAGTCCTGTGCTAGTTCATTATATACGCCACTTGGACAGAAAATGCCGCCATGCTGCTCGTATGTGCTAGTTTATTATATACGTCATTTGGACATGAACAGCCGCCATGCTGCTAGTCTTGTACTAGTTCATTATATACGCCACTTGGACAGAAAATGCCGCAATTGCTGCTCGTCTGTGCTTGTTCATTATAAACGCCACTTGGACATGAAAGGCCGCCATGCTGCTCATCAGTGCTAGTTCATTATATACGTCGCATGGACATGAAAGGTCGCCATGCTGCTAGTCCTGTGCTAGTTCATTATAAACGGCACGTGGACATGAAAGGCTGCAATGCTGCTCGTCTGTGCTAGTTCAATATATATGCCACTTGGACCTGAAAGGCCACATTGCTGCTAGTCCTGTGATAGTTCATTATATACACCACTTGGACATGAAAGGCCTGCCATGCTGCTAGTTCTGTGCTAGTTCATTACATACGCCACTTAGAAATGAAAGGCCACAATGCTGCTCGTCTGTGCTAGTTCACTACACACGCCACTTGGACAGGAAATGCCGCCATGCTGCTCGTCTGTGTTAGTTGATTATATACACCACTGTGACATGAAAGGCCGCCATGCTGCTCGTCTGTGCTAGTTCATAATATACGTCACTTGGCCATGAAAGGCCGCCATGCTGCTAGTCCTGTGCTGGTTCATTATTTAAAGCACATGGACATGAAAGGCCGCTATGCTGCGCGTCTGTGTTAGCTTTTTTAATACGCCCCTTGGACATGAAAGGCCGCCATGCTGCTCGTCTGTGCTAGTTCATTATACACGGTACTTAGACATGAAACGCCGCCATGCTGCTCGTCTGTGCCAGTTCATTATACACGCCACTTGGACAAGAGAAGCCACCATGATGCTCGTCTGTGCTAGTTCATTATATACGTCACTTGGACATGAAAGACCGCCATGCTGCTAGTCCTGTGCTAGTTCATTATATACGCCACTTGGACAGGAATGGCCGACATGCTGCTCGTCTGTGCTAGTTCTTTATATACGCCACTTGGACATGAAAGGCCGCCATGCTGCTCGTCTGTGCTAGTTCATTATATACGGTACGTGGACATGGAAGGCCGCCATGCTGCTCGTCTATGCTAGTTCATTATATACGCCACTTGGACATGAAAGGCCGCATTGCTGCTAGTCCTGTGTTAGTTCATTATATACGCCACTTGGACATGCAAGGCCGTCATGCTGCTAGTTCTGAGCTTGTTCATTATATACGCCACCTGGAAATGAAAGGCCACCATGCTGCTCGTCTGTTCTAGTTCATAATATGCGTCACTTGGCCATGAAAGGCCGTCATGCTGCTAGTCCTGCGTTAGTTCATTATATACGGCACATGGACAGGAATTGCCGCCATGCTGCTCGTCTGTGTTAGTTTATTATACACGCCACTGTAACATGAAAGGCCGCCATGTTGCTCGTCTGTACTAGTTCATAATATGCGTCACTTGGCCATGAAAGGCCGTCATGCTGCTAGTCCTGCGTTAGTTCATTATATACGGCACGTGGACATGAGAGGCCGCCATGCTGCTCGTATGTGTTAGTTCATTATACACGGCACTTGGACATGAAACGCCGCCATGCTACTCGTCTGTACTAGTTCATTATATACGCCACTTTGACATGGAAGGCCGCCATGATGCTCGTCTGGGCGAGTTTAATATATACGCCACTTGGACATGAAAGGCCGCCATGCTGCTCGTCTGTGCTAGTTTATTATATACGTCACTTAGACATGAACAGCCGCCATGCTGCAAGTCTTGTTCTAGTTCATTATATACGCCACTTGGACAGGAAATGCCGCAATTGCTGCTCGTCTGTGCTTGTTCATTATAAACGTCACTTGGACATGAAAGACCGCCATGCTGCTAGTCCTGTGCTAGTTCATTATATACGCCACTTGGACAGGAATAGCCGACATGCTGCTCGTCTGTGCTAGTTCTTTATATACGCCACTTGGACATGAAAGGCCGTCATGCTGCTAGTCCTGCGTTAGTTCATTATATACGGCACGTGGACATGAGAGGCCGCCATGCTGCTCGTCTGTGTTAGTTCATTATACACGGCACTTGGACATGAAACGCCGCCATGCTACTCGTCTGTACTAGTTCATTATATACGCCACTTTGACATGGAAGGCCGCCATGATGCTCGTCTGGGCGAGTTTAATATATACGCCACTTGGACATGAAAGGCCGCCATGCTGCTCGTCTGTGCTAGTTCATTATATACGTCACTTGGACATGAACAGTCGCCATGCTGCAAGTCTTGTTCTAGTTCATTATATACGCCACTTGGACAGGAAATGCCGCAATTGCTGCTCGTCTGTGCTTGTTCATTATAAACGGCACTTGGACATGAAAGGCCGCCATGCTGCTAGTCCTGTGCTAGTTCATTATATACGGCACGTGGACATGGAAGGCCGCAATGCTACTCGTCTGTGCTAGTTCATTATATATGCCACTTGGACATGAAAGGCCACATTGCTGCTAGTCTTGTGTTAGTTCATTATAAACTCCACTTGGACATGAAAGGCCTGTCATGCTGCTAGTTCTGTGCTAGTTCATTATATACGCCACTTAGAAATGAAAGGCCACCATGCTGCTCGTCTGTGCTAGTTCACTACATACGCCACTTGGACAGGAAATGCCGCCATGCTGCTCGTCTGTGTTAGTTAATTATATACGCCACTGTAACATGAAAGGTCGCCATGCTGCTCGTCTGTGCTAGTTCATAATATGCGTCACTTGGCCATGAAAGGCCGCCATGCTGCTAGTCCTGTGCTAGTTCATTATATACGGCACGCGGACATGCAAGGCCGCCATGCTGCTCGTCTGTGTTAGTTTATTTAATACGCCACTTGGATATGAAAGGCCACCATGCTGCTCATCTGTGCTAGTTCATTATATACGCTACTTGGACAAGAAAGCCCGCCATGATGCTCGTCTGTGCTAGTTCATTATATACGTCATTTGGACATGAAAGACCGCCATGCTGCTAGTCGTGTGCGAGTTCATTATATACGCCACTTGGACAGGAATGGCCGACATGCTGCTCGTTTGTGCTTGTTCTTTATATACGGTACGTGGACATGGAAGGCCGCCATGCTGCTCGTCTATGCTAGTTTATTATATACGCCACTTGGACATGAAAGGCCGCATTGCTGCTAGTCCTGTGTTAGTTCATTATACACGCCACTTGGACATGCAAGGCCGCCATGCTGCTAGTTCTGAGATTGTTCATTATATACGCCACCTGGAAATGAAAGGCCACCATGCTGCTCGTCTGTTCTAGTTCATAATATGCGTCACTTGGCCATGAAAGGCCGTCATGCTGCTAGTCCTGCGTTAGTTCATTATATACGGCACATGGACAGGAAATGCCGCCATGCTGCTCGTCTGTGTTAGTTCATTATACACGCTACTGTAACATGAAAGGCCGCCATGTTGCTCGTCTGTACTAGTTCATAATATGCGTCACTTGGCCATGAAAGGCCGTCATGCTGCTAGTCCTGCGTTAGTTCATTATATACGGCACGTGGACATGAGAGGCCGCCATGCTGCTCGTATGTGTTAGTTCATTATACACGGCACTTGGACATGAAACGCCGCCATGCTACTCGCCTGTACTAGTTCATTATATACGCCACTTTGACATCTAAGGCCGCCATGATGCTCGTCTGGGCGAGTTTAATATATACGCCACTTGGACATGAAAGGCCGCCATGCTGCTCGTCTGTGCTAGTTTATTATTTACGTCACTTGGACATGAACAGCCGCCATGCTGCAAGTCTTGTTCTAGTTCATTATATACGCCACTTGGACAGGAAATGCCGCAATTGCTGCTCGTCTGTGCTTGTTCATTATAAACGGCACTTGGACATGAAAGGCCGCCATGCTGCTCGTCAGTGCTAGTTTATTATACAGTATACGTCACTTGGACATGAAAGGTCGCCATGCTGCTAGTCCTGTGCTAGTTCATTATATACGGCACGTGGACATGGAAGGCCGCAATGCTACTCGTCTGTGCTAGTTCATTATATATGCCACTTGGACATGAAAGGCCACATTGCTGCTAGTCTTATGTTAGTTCATTATATACTCCACTTGGACATGAAAGGCCTGCCATGCTGCTAGTTCTGTGCTAGTTCATTATATACGCCACTTAGAAATGAAAGGCCACCATGCTGCTCGTCCGTGCTAGTTCACTACATACGCCACTTGGACAGGAAATGCCGCCATGCTGCTCGTCTGTGTTAGTTAATTATATACGCCACTGTAACATGAAAGGTCGCCATGCTGCTCGTCTGTGCTAGTTCATAATATGCGTCACTTGGCCATGAAAGGCCGCCATGCTGCTAGTCCTGTGCTAGTTCATTATATACGGCACGCGGACATGAAAGGCCGCCATGCTGCTCGTCTGTGTTAGTTTATTTAATACGCCACTTGGATATGAAAGGCCGCCATGCTGCTCATCTGTGCTAGTTCCTTATATACGCTACTTGGACAAGAAAGCCCGCCATGATGCTCGTCTGTGCTAGTTCATTATATACGTCATTTGGACATGAAAGACCGCCATGCTGCTAGTCGTGTGCAAGTTCATTATATACGCCACTTGGACAGGAATGGCCGCCATGCTGCTCGTCTGTGCTAGTTCATTACACACGGCACTTGTACAGGAAACCGAAAACTGAGAATCTCAGATCAGGAAAATGCAATATCAGGATCCAATAAATTATCAATTGATTTGTGTGAAATTCAGGTGAACAATATGTAATGTCTCCGCTGCTGTAGTTGAGAATGGACCATTAGTGTTCGATGCGTGCCAGAACTGGCGCGGCGTTCACTCGAACAGTCTTTCCAAGTAAATCACGAGCAGAATCGTGGAAGCAACATTAGCTAACATTGAAAATATTAATATTAGGAATAAGATAATATTGGGAAAGCGCATGTATTTGGATATGTATAATTACCTAAATATATAGATAATGGAATAAAAATGTTTTATATTTTATAAGAAATGGCAGAATTGAATGATGGGAAAAGGAATTATTGGGTTATATAGTTAATGAGATATTTAATTATTGGTATGAGTAGACAATGCGATTGTTATGTTTAAAGAGAGTGAGCCAGTACAAGCAATGTAATTAAGGAAGCCTGATGATAATTTAATAGTTATTAAGGATCTCATAAACTCCGACCAAATCGAGAACTGGAAACTGGAGTGCTTAATGGTGTTTTGGTGAATATGATAACAACTTGTTTTATTAAATTCACATAATTCCAATCTCCTTGGACGGCGCATATATAGTGATAAACCTGGAGATTAGCCACTAGCTAGGGAAGTTCTTAAATCTACATTACTTGCTGCACTCGTTGTAGGTCCCCAAAAAGTTGACCATGTAGTACGGCGCTTTGAAATATAACGTATCATCCATAACATTTTTCTATGTTTATTGGTCGAGGTTTACAATTTACAGAGTCTTCAGGTACGAAGGTACACAGCCACTTAGGTAAGAGGAAGTACTTATAGATGGTCTTACTGGCTTAAGGTTACACCGATAGAAGGCCGAATAGGTATGAGGCCACTCAGATGAGAGGCAACTCAGACATGCGGCTACTCAGATATGAGGCCACTAGAACGGTCAGACGAAAAAGAAACATCAGTGAAAAATACGCGATATTTTCCAATACATTATAGGTGAATTGTTGAATCATATAGTTACAACAATTCTCCCTGCAACGTAGCACTCCATTTCTTGAGAGGAGAAGAAAAGAGTCCCGGCAATTATCAAACAATTAGTCTCACTTCAGTCATTGCCAAATTGATGGAATTTTGATAACGGATAAAATTACAGAATTCCTAGAATCAAACAAGTTGATAGCCGACTCTCAGCATGGCTTTAAACATAATCGTTTCTGTCTTACGAGCCAGTTACTTCTTTCGAGATTATAATTGAAATTCAGGGCGCAAAATCTCCAATCGTCATCATTTCCATTGGCGGTCATAAGGCCATCGATATTGTTCCACACAAGCGTCTAGCTAGTAAATTGCCCGGCATCGGTAGTCGAGGCGACCTTAAGTACAACGGCAGCGAGTTGTACTTAACAAAGCTTCTTCCCCTTGGGTAATGTAACGAGTGGCGCGCCTCAAGGATCAGTGTTAGGTCTGGTTCTCTTCATTATATTCACAAACGATCTCGATAGAAACGTGCTCCCGAACATTAGCAAGTTTGCAGACAATACTAAGATAGGAGGACCAGTGCAAACCGAACATGATTGTCAGTAGTTCCAATTAAACTTGAACAAAATTGTTGATTGGTCACAGATGTGGCAAATGAAATTTGACGTACACAAATGTAATGTTATGAACATATGTCCTCATAGCCTCAAACAAAAATAAATCGATATACAGAAGGAAACTGATTCCTATCACCGACAAGAGAGATCTAGGTGTCATCAGTAGAAACGACTTACAAAGCAGCAAACATCGTAACGATACTGCGCCTGAAAAGGCAAACAAAATGCTAGGTGTGGCATCCCGCACTACCTCGTACAAAAACAGACACAGTATTCGTAGGGAATTCCGTATATTTGTGGTCTACATGTTCTATAAAAGACGTTATTAAATTATAGAAGGTTCAACGTAGAGCTACCAAACTCATCTCTTCGTTGAGCAAAATATAATACGAAGACAGACTACGTGAACTACATTTTTATTCACTAGAGAAGCGTCGTGTCACAGATGACATGACCAAGGTATGAAAGATTATGAAGGGCAAGGACAACGTCGACCGATCGAGCCTCTTCACTCGAGATGCGAGCTGAGTGACTAGGAATAATGGATACAAAATCTCTGGGAAGCGTTTCTAACTCATCATCACGGCAATTTCTTCACGTATTAAGTTGTCTTTTACACTTCGATTATGTCGCCTACGACTCGACGTTTCTCTATCGAATAATGATTGTGCACACCTAGCCTGTCTTCGTACGATATATTCCGCAGTAAAGGGATGAGTTTGGTAGATCTACGTTGAACCGTCTCTGATTTAATAACGTCTTTTCTAAGATACGGAGACCAGAATTTTACCGAAGAACTCGAGATGCGGTCTAACAAATGCGTTGTATAACTTGAACATACAGTGTGGGTTTTTGTACGAGATAGTGCGGGATATCATACCTTGCATTTTGTTGCCTTTCTTGGAAGCATCGTTACATTGTTTGCAACTTTTCAAGTTGTTACTAATGATTACACCTAAATCTCTCTCTTCGGTGATTGGAATGAGTTTATTCCCGGACATTGAATATTCTTGCTTGAGGTTATGAGGACCTATGTGCATATCTTTCGATTTGTCTGTATTGAATTTCATTTGCCACGTGTTCGACCAGTCAACAATTTTGTTCCAGTCTATTTGGATTTGCATCACTCTAGATCAGTTTGCTTTTTTCCTCATATCTTGGTATCGTCTGCAAATTTGATAATATTAGAGAGTACATTGCTATCAAGATCGTTGATGAAAAATAAATAATTAATTGATTCCAACACATATTCTTGAGACACGCCGCTTGTAACATCATCCCAGGGAGAGGAAGCGCCGTTAAGTAACTCGTTATCTTCTTACACTTGCAAACACTTGTAGCCAGAGCATTCTCGCCCTCCTAATTTGACTGTTTGGAATCTACTGAACGCTCTCAGATGCTCGAGGCATGGTTGGCAGAGCTCTCAACAAAACTCTGGAAAATTGGTCTACGTGGTATTTATTTTGGATGTGGGATAATGGTAGCGTAGTACGCGAACATATGTTTTTTGGTGTGATTGTTTACGTATTGTTTACAGCGCCACAAATACACTTCAATACAATCGAACGAGTGATCATTTTCTACACTTCAATCCGCCATTGACTACTCGGAGCCATGGAGTTTCATGAGAAACAGGCGTACATGAGAGGATGAGCACCATTCCCAAATACCGTTATTGCTGCTGCAAGAGCGTCATGCAGCAGCTATCAATGAGCACCATTCCAAACTGCCGTTATTGCTGCGGCAAGAACGTCATGCAGCAGCTATAAACGAGCACCATTCCCAACTGCCGTTATTGCTGGTGCATGAGCGTCATGCAGAACCCATCAATGAGCACCATTCCCAACTGCCGTTATTGCTGCTGCAAGAGCGTCAGGCAGCAGCAATCAACTAGCACCATCCCAATTGCCGTTATTGCGGCTGCAAGAATGTCATGCAACAATCTTCAACGAACTCCATTCTCAACTGTCGTTATTGCTGATGCAAGAGCATCATGCTGCAACCGTAAAAGAGCAACATTTTCACTGCCGTTATTTCTGCTCCAAGAACGTCATGCAGCAGTTTTCAACGAGCACCAATCCCAACTGCCGTTATTGCTGCTGCAAAAGCGTCATGCAGCCGCCATCAACGAGCACCAATCAAAACTGCCGTTATTGCTGCTGCAAGAGCGCTATGCAGCAGCTATTAATGAGCGACATTCTCAACTGCCGTTATTGCTGCTGCAAGAGCGTCATGCAGCAGCCCTCAACGAGCAACATTCCCTACTGCCGTTATTATTGCGGCAAGAGCGTCATGCAGCAGCCATCAACGACCACTATTCCCAACTGCCGTTATTGCTGCTACAAGAGCGTCATGTAGCAGTTATCAACGAGCATCATTCCCAACTGCCGTTATCGCTGCTGAAACAGCGTCTTGTAGCAGCCTTCAACGTGTATCATTCCCAACTGCCGTTATTGCTGCTGCAAGAGCGCTATGCAGCAGCTATTAATGAGCGACATTCCCAACTGCCGTTATTGCTGCTGCAAGCGCATCATGCAACAATCATCAACGAGCACTATTCCCAACTGCCGTTATTGCTGCTGCAAGAGCATCATGCACCAGTTATCAACGAGCACCATTCCCAACTACCGTTATTGCTGATGCAAAAGCGTCATGTAGCAGTCATCAACGAACAGCATTTCCGACTGCCGTTATTGCTGTTGCAACAACGTCATGCAGCAGCCATCAACGAGCACTATTCTCAATTACCGTTATTGCTGCTGCAAGAACGTCATGCAGCAGCTATCAACGAGGACATTTACTAATGCTATTATTGCTGCTGCAGGAGCGTTTTTCAGAAGCTATCAACTAACATCATTCCCAACTACGGTATTGGTGCTGCAAGAGCGTTATGCAGCAGCTATGAACGAGCACCATTCCCATGCAATTATTGATACTGCAAGAGCGTCATGCAGCAGCTATCAACGAGCACCATTCCCAACTGCCGTTATTGCTGCTGCAAGAGCGTCGCTCACCAGCCATCAACAAGCGCCATTCCCAACTGCCGTTATTGCTGCTGCAAGATCTTCATGCAGCAGTCATCAACGAGCACCATTCTCAACTACCGTTTTTGCTGCTTCAAGAGCGTCAAGCAGCAGCCATCAACTAGCATCATTCCCAACTGCCATTATTGCATCTGCAAGAGCGTTATGCAGCGGCCATCAACGAGCACTATTCTACACTACCGGTATTGCTGCTGCAAGAGCGTCATGCAGCAACTATCAACGAGAACCATTCCAAACTATTGTTATTGCGACTGCAGGAGCGTCATGCATCAGCTATTGACAACCATCATTCCCAACTGCCGTTATTGCTGCTTCAAGTGCGTCATGCAGCAGCCATCAACGAGCACCATTCCCAACTATCGTTATTACTGCTGCAAAAGCGTCATGCAGCAGTCATCAACGAGCACCATTGCCAACTGCCGTTATTGCTGCTGCAAGAGCGTCATGCAGCAGCTATCAACTAGCACCATTCCCAACTGCCGTTATTGCTGCTGCAAGAGCGTCATGCAGCAGTCCTCAGCGAGCACCATTCCCTACTGCCGTTATTGCTGCTGCATGAGCGTCATGAATCAGTCATCAACGAGCAACATTCTAAATAACCGTTATTGTTGCTGCATGAGCGTCATTCAGCACTCATCAAAGAGAACTAGTCCCAACTGCCATTATTGCTGCTGCAAGAGCGTCATTTAGCAGTCATCAACGATAACTATTCCCAACTACCTTTATTGCTTCTGCAAGAGCATCATGCAGCAGTGATCAACGTGCACCATTTATAACTGCAGTTTTTACTGCTGCAACAGCGTCATGTAGCTGCCATAAACATGCACCATTCCTAACTACCGGTATTGATGATACAAGAGAGTCATGCAGCAGTCATCAACTAGCATCATTCTCAACTGCTGTTATTGCTGTGCAAGAGCGTCATGCAGCAGCTATCAACGAGCACCATTCCCAACTGCCGTTATTGCTGCTGCAAGAGCGTCATGCAGCAGCTATGAACGAGTATCATTCCCAATTACCGTTATTGCTGCTGGTTGTGCGTCATGCAGCAGTCATCAACGAGTACCATTCTCCAACAACCGTTATTGCTGCTGCAATAGCGTCATGCAGCAGCTATCAACGAGCACCATTCCCAACTACCGTTATTGCTTCTGCAAAAGCGTCATGCAGCAGCTATCAACGAGCACCATTCTCAGCCACCGTTATTACTGCTGCAAGAGCGTCATGAAGCAGCTATCAACGAGCACCATTCCCAACTGCCGTTATTGCTGCAGCGAGCGCGTCAAGCAGCAGCTATCAACGAGCACCATTCCCAACTACCGTTATTGCTGCTGCATGAGCGTCATGCAGCAGCTATCAACGAGTACCATTCCCAACTGCATTTATTGCTGCTGCAAGAGCGCCATGCGGTAGTCATCAACAAGCATCATTCACAACTGCCGTTATTGCTGCTGCATGAGCGTCATGCAGAACCCATCAACGAGCACCATTCCCAACTGCCGTTACTGCTGCTGCAAGAGCATCATGCAGCAACTACAAACGAGCATCATTATAACTGCCGTTATTGCTGCTGCAAGAGCGTCATGCAGCAGTCATCAACGAGCACCATTCCCAACGACCGTTATCGCTGCTGCAAATGGCCATGCAGCAGCTATCAAAGAAAACCTATCCCAACCATCACTATTGCTGCTGCAAGTGCGTAGGCACCAGCTATCAACAACCACCATTCCCAACTGCCGTTATTGATGCTTTAAAAGCGTCATGCAGCAGTCATCAACGAGCATCGTTCCCAACTGCCGTTATTGCTGATGCAAGAACGTCACGCAGCAGTCATCAACGAGCACCATTCGTAATCACTGTTATTGCTGCTGCATGAGCGTCATGCAGCAGTCATCAACGAGCACTAGTCCCAACTGCCATTATTGCTGCTGCAAGAGCGTCATGCAGCAGCCATCAACGAGCACCCTTCCCAACTGCCGTTTTTGCTTCTGCAACAGCGTCATGTAGCTACCATCAACATGCACCATTCCCAACTACCGTTATTGATGATGCAAGAGCGTCATGCTGCAGTAATCAAATAGCAACCTTCTCAACTGCTGTTATTGCTGTGCAAGAGCTTCATGCAGCAACCATCAACGAGCACCATTCCCAACTGCCGTTATTGCTGCTGCAAGAGCGTCATGCAGCCATCATCAACGAGCACCATTCCCATCTACCGTTATTGCTGCTTCAAGAGTGTCATGCAGCAGTCATCAAGAGCACTATTCCCAACGACCGTTCTCGCTGCTGCAAGAGCGTCATGCAACAGCCATCAACGAGCACCATTCCCAACTGCCGTTATTGCTGCTGCAAGAGCGTCATGCAGCAGCTATCAAAGACAATCATTCCCAGCTGACGTAATCGCTGCTGCATGAGTGTCATGCAGCAGTCATCAACGAGCACCATTCCCAACTACCGTTATTCTTATTGCAAGAGCGTCATGCAGCAGCCATCAACAAGCACCATTCCCAACTACCGTTATTGCTGCTTCAAGAGCGTCATTCAGATGCCACCAACGAGCATCATTCCAGCTGCCGTTATTGCTGCTGCAAGAGCGTCATTAAGCAGCTATCAACGAGCACCATTCTCAATTGCCGTTAATGCTGCTGCAAGAGCGTCAGGCAGCAGCCATCAACGAGCACCACTCCCAACAACCGTTATTGATGTTGCTTGACCGTCATGCAGCAGCTTTCAACGAGCACCATTCCCAACTACCATTATTGCTGCTGCATGAGCGTAATGCAACAGTAATCAACGAGCACCATTCCCAAACACCGTTATTGATGCTGATAGAGCATCATGAAGCAGTCATCAACGAGCACCATTCTTAATTACCGGTATTGTTGCTGCATGAGCGTAATGCAGCACTCATCAACGAAAACTAGTCCCAACTGCCATTATTGCTGCTGCAAGAGCGTCATTTAGCAGCTATGAACGAATATCATTCCCAACTACCGTTATTGATGATGCATGAGCTTCATGCAGCAGTCATCAACGAGTACCATTTCCAACTACCGTTATTGCTGCTGCAACAGCGTCATGTAGCTGCCATCAACATGCACCATTCCCAACTGCCGTTTTTGCTGCTGCAACAGCGTCATGTAGCTGCCATCAACATGCACCATTCCCAACTACCGTTATTGATGATGCAAGAGCGTCATGCAGCAGTCATCAACTAGCATCATTCTCAACTGCTGTTATTACTGTGCAAGAGAGTCATGCAGCAGCTATCAACAAGCACCATTCTCAACCACCGTTATTACTGTTGCGACAGCGTCATGAAGCAGCCATCAACGAGCACTATTCCCAACTGCCGTTATTGCTTCTGCAAGAGCGTTATGCAGCTATCAACGAGCACCATACCCAACTACCGTTATTGCTACTGCATGAGCGTCATGCAGCAGTCATCAACTTGCACCATTCCCAACTGCTGTTATTGCTGCTGCAAGAGCGTCATCCAGCAGCTATGAACGAATATCATTCCTAACTACCGTTATTGATGATGCATGTGCGTCATGCAGCAGTCATCAACGAGTACCATTTAAAAACTACCGTTATTGCTGCTGCAAGAGCGTCATGCAGCAGTAGTCAACAAGCACCATTTTATAACTGCCGTTATTACTTTTGCAAGAGCATTATGCAGCGCCATCAACGAGCACCATTCCCAACTACCGTTATTGCTGCTGCATAGCGTCATGCAGCAGTCATCAACTAGCACCATTCCCAACTGCCGTTATTGCTGCTGCAAGAGCGTCATGCAGCAGCTATGAACGAGTATCTTTCCTTACTACCGTCATTGCTGCTGCATGAGCGTCATGCAGCCGTCATCAACGAGCACCATTCCCAACTACCGTTATTGCTGCTTCAAGAGCGTCATGCAGCAGTCATCAAGAGAATTATTCCCATCGAATGTTATTGCTGCTGCCAGAGCGTCATGCAACAGTCATCAACGAACACCATTTATGACTGGCATTATTGCTGCTGCAAGAGCGTCATGCTGCAGCTATCAAAGAGTATCATTCCCAGCTGCCGTAATCGCTGCTGAATGAGTGTAAAGCAGCAGTCATCAACGAGCACCATTCCCAACTACCGTTATTCATGTTGCAAGAGCGTCATGCAGCAGCTATCAACGAGCACCATTCCCAACTACCATCATTGCTGCTGCAAGAGCGTCATTTAGCAGCTATCAACGAGCACCATTCCAAACCACCGTTATTTCCGCTGCAAGAGCGTCCTGTAGCAGCTATCAACGAACACCATTCCCAACTGTCTTCATTGCTGCTGCAAGAGCGTCATGCAGCAGCCGTCAATGAGAATCATTCCCAGCTGCCGTTATTGCTGCTGCTAGAGCGTCATGCAGCAGTCATCAATGGGCATCATTCCCAGCTGCCGTTATTGCTGCTGCAAGAGCGTCATGCAGCAGCCATCAACGAGCACCATTCCCAAAACCGTTATTGATGTTGCAAGAGCGTCATGCAGCAGCTATCAACGAGCACCATTCCCAACTACCATTATTGCTGCTGCATGAGCGTCATGCAGCAGGTATCAACGAGCACCATTCCGAACAACCGTTATTTATGTTGCATGAGCGTCATGCAGCAGCTATCAACGAGCACCATTCCCAACTACCATTATTGCTGCTGCATGAGCGTCATGCAGCAGTAATCAACGAGCACCATTCCCAACCACCGTTATTGATGCTGATAGAGCCTCATGGAGCATTCATCAACGAGCATCATTATTAATTACCTTTATTGTTGCTGCATGAGCGTCATGCAGCACTCATCAACGAGAACCAGTCCCAACTGCCATTGTTGCTGCTGCAAGAGCGTCATTTAGCAGTCATCAACGATAACTATTCCCAACTACAGTTATTGCTGCTGCAACGAGCACCATTCCCAACTGCCGTTTTTTCTGCTGCCACAGCGTCTTGTAGCTGCCATCAACATGCACCATTCCCAACTACCGTTATTGATGATGCATGAGCGTCATGAAGCAGTCATCATCGAGTACCATTTCCAACTACCATTATTGCTGCTGCAACAGCGTCATGTAGCTGCCATCAACATGCACCATTCCCAACTGCCGTTTTTGCTGCTGCAACAGCGTCATGTAGCTGCCATCAACATGCACCATTCCCAACTACCGTTATTGATGATGCAAGAGCGTCATGCAGCAGTCATCAACTAGCATCATTCTCAACTGCTGTTATTGCTGTGCAAGAGAGTCATGCAGCAGCTATCAACAAGCACCATTCTCAACCACCGTTATTACTGCTGCAACAGCGTCATGAAGCAGCCATCAACAAGCACTATTCCCAACTGCCGTTATTGCTTCTGCAAGAGCGTTATGCAGCTATCAACGAGCACCATACCCAACAACCGTTATTACTGCTGCATGAGCGTCATGCAGCAGTCATCAACATGCACCATTCCCAACTGCCGTTATTGCTGCTGCAAGAGCGTCATCTAGCAGCTATGAACGAATATCATTCCTAACTACCGTTATTGATGATGCATGAGCGTCATGCAGCAGTCATCAACGAGTACCATTTCCAACTACCGTTATTGCTGCTGCAAGAGCGTCATGCATCAGTCGTCAACAAGCACTCTTTTATAACTGCCGTTATTACTTTTGCAAGAGCATCATGCAGCGCCATCAACGTGCACCATTCCCAACTACCGGTATTGCTGCTGCATAGCGTCATGCAGCAGTCATCAACTAGCACCATTCCCAACTGCCGTTATTGCTGCTGCAAGAGCGTCATGCAGCAGTCATTAACTAGCACCATTCCCAACCATCGTTATTGCTGCTGCAAGAGCGTCATCCAGCAGCTATGAACGAGTATCATTCCCGACTACCGTTATTGATGATGCATGAGTGTCATGCAGCAGTCATCAACGAGTACCATTTCCAACTACCGTTATTGCTGCTGCAAGAGCGTCATGCAGCAGTCGTCAACAAGCACCCTTCTATAACTGCCGTTATTGTTTTTGCAAGAGCGTCATGCAGCGCCATCAACGAGCACCATTCCCAACTACCGTTATTGCTGCTGCAAGAGCGTCATGCAGCAGTAATCAACAAGCAACCTTCCCAACTGCCGTTTTTGCTGCTTCAACAGCGACATGTAGCTGCCATCAACATGCACCATTCCCAACTACCGTTATTGATGATGCAAGAGCGTCATGCTGCAGTAATCAACTAGCAACATTCTCAACTGCTCTTATTGCTTTGCAAAAGCGTCATGCAGCAACCATCAACGAGCACCATTCCCAACTGCCGTTATTGCTGCTGCAAGAGCGTCATGCAGCCGTCATCAACGAGCACCATTCCCAACTATCGTTATTGCTGCTTCAAGAGTGTCATGCAGCAGTCATCAAGAGCACTATTCCCAACGACCGTTATTGCTGCTGCAAGAGCGTCATGCAACAGCCATCAACGAGCACCATTTCCAACTACCGTTATTGTTGCTTCAAGAGCGTCATGCAGCAGCCACCAACGAGCTTGATCCCAGCTGCCGTAATTGCTGATGTATGAGTGTCATGCAGCAGCTATCAACGAGCTCCATTCCCAACTACTGTTATTCCTGTTGCAGGAGAGTCATACAGCAGCCATCAGCGAGCACCATTTCCAACTACCGTTATTGCTGCTGCAAGAGCGTCATGCAGCAGCTATCAACGAGCACCATTCCCAACTACCGTTATTGCTGCTGCAATAGCGTCATGCAGCAGCTATCAAAGAGCATCATTCCCAACTACCGTTATTCCTGTTGAAGGAGCGTCATGCAGCAGCCATCAACGAGCACCATTTCCAACTACCGTTATTGTTGCTTCAAGAGCGTCATGCAGCAGCCACCAACGAGCTTGATCCCAGCTGCCGTTATTGCTGCTGCAAAAGCGTCATTGAGCAGCTATCAACGAGCGTCATTCCCAACTACCGTTATTGCTGCTGCAAGAGGGTCATGCAGCAGCTATCAATGAGCATCATTACCAACCACCGTTATTGCTGCTGCAAGTGCGTCATGAAGCAGCCATCAACGAGCAGTATTCCCAACTGTCGTTATTATTGCTGGAAGAGCGTCATGCAGCAGCTATCAACAAGCACTATTCCCAACTACCGTTATTACTGCTGCAAGAGCGTCATGCAGCAGCCGCCAACGAGCATCATTCACAACGACCGTTATTGCTGGTGCAAGTGTTTCAGGCAGCAGTTATCAAAATGCACCATTCCCAACTGCCGTCATTGCTGCTGTGAAAGCGTCATACAGCGGTCATCAACGAGCATAATTGCCAACTGCCGTTATTGCTGATGCAAGAGCATCATGCAGCAGTCATCAACGAGCATCATTTCCAATTACCGTTATCGCTGCTGCATGAGCGTCATTCAGCAGTAATCAACGAGCACCATTCCCAACTGCCGTTTTTGCTGCCGCAACAGCGTCATGTAGCTGCCATCAACATGCAATGCTCCCAACTACCGTTATTGATGATGCAAGAGCGTCATGCAGCAGTCATCATCGAGCACCATTCCGAACTGCCGTTATTGCTGCTGCAAGAGCGTCATGCAGCAGCTATCAATGAACACCGTATACAACTATCGTTATTGCTGCTGCAAGAGCGTCATGCAACACCCATCATCGAGCACCATTCAGAAATGCCGTTATTGCTGCTGCAAGAGCGTCATGCAGCAGCTATCAACGAGCACCATTCCAAACCACCGTTATTGATGCTCCAAGAGCGTCATAAAGCAGCTATCAACAAGCACTATTCCAACAACCGTTATTGCTGCTGCAAGAGCGTCGTGCAGAAGTCATCGACGAGCGTCATTCCCAACTACCGTTATTGCTGCTGCAATAGCGTATGCAGCAGCTATCAACGAGCACCATTCCCAACTACCGTTATTGCTTATGCAAGAGCGTCATGCAGCAGTCATCAACGAGCACCATTTCCAATTACCCTATTGCTGCTGCAGGAGCGTCATGCAGCAGTAATCAACGAGCACTATTCCCAACTGCCGTTATTGCTGCTGCAACAGCGTCATGTAACTGCCATCAACATGCACGGCTCCCAACTACCGTCTTTGATAATGCAAGAGCGTCATGCAGCAGTCGTCTACTAGTATCATTTCCAAGTGCTGTTATTGCTGCTGCAAGTGCGTCATTCAGCAAAAATCAACGAGCACCATTTACAAATACCGTGTTTGCTGCTAGAAGAGCGTCATGCAGCAGCTATCAACGAGCATCATTTCCAACTACCGTTATTGCTGCTGCAAGAGCGTCATGCAGTAGAAATCAACGAGCACCATTTCCAACTGCCATTATCGCTGCTGCAAGTACGTCGTTCGGCAGCAATCAACAAGCACCATTTACAACGATCGTTATTGCTGCTGCAAGAGCGTCATGCAGCAGCTATCAATGAACACTATTTCCAATTAACGTTATTGCTGCTTCATTAGCGTCACGCAGCAAAAATCAACAAGCACTAATTACAACTGCCATTATTGCTGCTGCAAGAGCGTCATGAAATAGTCATCAACGAGCACCATATACAACTGCCATCATTGCTGCTGCAAGAGCATCATGCAGCAGCTATCAACGAGCACCATTCCCAACGGCTGTTATTGCTGCTGCAAAAGAGTCATGCAGCAGTCATCAATGAGCACAATTTCAAACTACCATTATTGCTCCTGCAAGATCGCCATGCAGCAGCTATCAACGAGCACCATTCACAACTACCGTGATTGCTGCTGCAAAAGCACCATGTAGCAGCTATCAACGAGCAACATCTCCAACTACCGTTATTGCTGCCGCAAGAGCGTCCTCAACGAGTATCATTCTCAACCGTCGTAATTGCTACTTCAATAGCGTCATACAGCAGCTATCAACGAGCACCATTCCCAACTACTGTCATTGCTGCTGCAAGAGCGTCCTGCAGCAGTAATCAGCGAGCACCGTTCCCAACTACTGTTATTGCTGCTGAAAGAGCGTCATACAGCTGCCATCAAGAGCACTATTCCCAACGACCGTTATTGCTGCTGCAAGAGCGTCATGGAACAGCCATCAACGAACACCATTCCCAACTGCCGTTATTGCTGCTGCAAGAGCGTCATGCAGCAGCTATCAACGAGCACCATTCCCAACTACTGTTATTGCTGCTGCAAATGGATCAGGCAGCAGTTATCAACATTCATCATTCCCAACTGCCGTTATTGCTGCTGTTAAAGCGTCATGCAGCAGTCATCAACGAGCCTAATTCCCAACTGCCGTTATTGCAGATGCAAGAGCGTCATGCAGCAGTCATCAACAAGCACCATCCCCAACTACCGTTATTGTTGCTGCGAAAGCGGCATGCAGCAGTAATTCACGAGCATCATTCCCAACTGCCTTTTATGCTGTTGCAACAGCGTCATGTAGCTGCCTTCAACATGCACCGTTCCCAACTACCGTTATCAATGATGCAAGATCGTCATGCATCAGTCGTCAACTAGCACCATTTCCAACTGCCGTTATTGCTGCAAGTGCGTCATTCAGCAGCAATCAACGAGCACCATTTACAAATACCGTTTTGTGCTGCTGCAAGAGCGTCATGCAGTAACTATCAACGAGCACCCTTCCCAACAGCCGTTATTTTTGCTACAAGAGCGTCATGCAGCAGCTATCAACGAGCACCATTCCCAACTGCTGTTATTCAGAATTACTTCATTTGTCGGAGCGTTAGTGCGGCATTTTCATATTTCAGACTTCTGCAGATGGTCCCCAAGGGAGTCCTGAGGAGCCGACCCACCTGAAGTCTCAAGAGTTGGAGCCTATTCTCCTCCAACCACTGCAAAGTTCCTGCCCTTCCTCGGCTGGTCGCTATTAGCACGGGGCTGCTTTTATCCCAACTTGCCTGATATAGGGAACTTCCGTGGGAGTTTTTAATCAACTATAATTGAAGTGACCATAATCGAGCGTGTCTATGGGGAAGTATCTACGTTTTTTTTACGCAGCAAAGGGGAGGGCTGGGGAAAAAGAGCTCCTACAACTCCAGGGGAAATCGTCGTGCCAATTCTGGGTCACTCGAAATTGATGAAAGGAGCAATGGCGGCGGCCGATGGGAGCTATGTCGGCGGCTGATGGGAGCAATGGCAGCGGCTGATGGTAGCAATGGCGGCGGCTGGTGGGAGCAATAGCGGCGGATGATAGGAGCAATAGCGGCGGATGATGAGAACAATGACGGCGGATGATGATAGCAATAGCGGCTTATGATAAGAGCAATAGCGGCGAAAAACGGCCTTCGACTCAGAGGTCCCCGATGTTTACAGCCCAAAAGTATACGACGGAAAACGGAAGTATTTAGCGTCCAGAAATTGAAAGAATTGGTGTACTGAACGCTTGTGGAAGCGTATTTATTATTGAAAACAGTGCGTGACATGCGTAGATACGAAACTAAAAATGAGTGTCGCTGAAAAAGTAGCATATTGGTGTACGTAACTATGTTACAATAAAAAGAATTATATAGTGGTATCTTCAACAAATATTTCATTCATATAGTTTTCGCTCGTAAGATGATTTAAATTTCAGTCATCTGTTCATCAAAATTATTTTCGAATTAATAAATTCGATTGATTATTCTGGGATTTTTAATTTCAATATATATTTTTCTAGTCACGTGTTTGTAAATTTTTGGATAGGCCTTAATATCTACAATTGTAAACCTACAATTTCTTTATATATTTACATTAAATATTCTTCACGGTATACGCAATGATTAATTTGTCAAGGTCAAATAAACATTCTAGACCTTCGTGTAGATTATTGAGAGGCTGTCTCTAAAATAGATTCAATCAAGCTTACATAGTGATGTCAATTAGCCATAGAAATCTGATAAAGTTTTTCTCTATAAAACTAGAGGAAGCTGCCTCAAGCAACATTGCAGACTTTGAATATGTTATCAGCTTAGATTTGATACACTTATGAGAACCTCAACATCACATGTAAACGATTTACCGAACAAAGTGAAGTTGATTTCAACTAAAATGAGAAAACGTGACATATGCGTTTGTAAAAACATTCATCAGTTTTAACTCATCAAACTCAGATTTAGCTTTGCATGATGAACGGACTCATCGGAGAACAAAATTAAAGGTAAATTCTACCTCGAACTTTCAATTCTATAATTTCAGTGAACGGAAGAAAAATGATCTGTGGCACGTTAAATATATACATTGTCTAATTGCCGTCTATTGCCAAATGGTTCGCTCCACTAGCCTACATTCACTTACTGCAGACGTTTTCAGAGGCAAAACATCTTATGTCTTCATAGAAATATTGTATTGGGATATAAGAAGCACACCTTCGATTTGAATCATTTGAATTATTTTCCATTGTAGCCTAGGCGTTGCTCTAGGTTGCAACTTACTCTGATTTCATTTTAGATATCTCTATTATTAATAGTAGACTATTTTATTTAACTCTAATCAGGGTATCTATTTTAATGCTCTAATCTTTTTTATAAGCCCCTACACATCTATGATCTTGGCAGAGATTGTTTCATATGATATCTGTCATTGGTACATTTTGTGCATTTAGATTTAGCTAGTTGTATTAATTAAACAATTAACTATAAAACACTCCTTGGTTCTATTCGTGACTGAACGAGTGTATTGCGCCTGCATTTTTTAGATGTTAGTACTGAGTATTTCCTTTTTATTTACGTTCACAAAGAGTCCTAACACATTATTGATCAAATAATATAATTTTATCAACAGAGGTTACTCAAGGTATTCTGAACCAAAAAGAACCAGAGGAATAAATCCCTCCAAGACCGTTCACACATATCTTGTAATTTAGTCATCACTACATATAT